>PVKM010029755.1:0-17615 GCA_004027735.1 Carollia perspicillata | reverse complement strand
CCACCCCCCACCAATCAGGGCACTCGGGCCTTGGCCAAAGCCTCAGGACCTGGATCTGCTCGGCCTGCAGGGGGCATTCCAAATTCTGTCCTAGGCCGTTTCCAGTGTCAGCCACTCTGGACAAGTGGCACAGGGCCAGGTGGGCTCCAGATCCTTCAGCATACCCCTCAAGGCCAGGGATTGTCCCCCATGCTCTCGCAGGGCCTGGCCCCGCCTTACCAACAGCTCAAGAAGAACTGAAGCCAGGTCTCCTCTGGGGTGAGGAGGAGTCCTCCCCAGCTACACCACTTCCACCCAGGGTGGCCCTTTCCACAGAAAAAAGGTCCACTGTCACAGAGACCAGTGTTGTCCACACACCTTGTCCTTTCCCCAGAAAGAATGCTACCTGAGCAGGGAATCGGTCTGCAGTGCTCCCCCTACCCCAAGATGGAAACCGCCTCCCCTGGAAACGAAGATGCACCCACTGCAGTCCCGGGATCGCAGGCCAGAAACACCCTCCCTCAGGCCATGGCTCTGCCTCCGAGGCATCTGGAAGGGCCCAGGCTGTGGGATCAGGCCTCAGAGCCTGGCCCCAGCACTGACTGTGTGCCTCTGGGCAGGCCGCCGAACGTCTCCGTGCCCCAGTGGGCTAACGAGACAGCGTTCGCCTTCTACAGTTCACGTGAGGAGGAAATGCAAACTCTCAGGACAGTGCCTGGCACAGGACTCACCCTGTATGTGTGAGTGTGTACTGTGAGACCTCTGGGTGTCACTTTGCTCCCTCTGACACAGAATACGAGGGCCTGTGACCCCAGCAGGGCAGTTTCCCCTCTCAGTTCAGCGGTGTGCTGCCCCTCGGTTCCCGATACCAGTTCAAAATGCCAGCTCCCCACCCCCCTACCGGTTGCCATGGTTATTGCTGTGGAGCCTGGCCTCCATCTGGCCAGCCCTGCTGGGGCTGAGAGGCCCCTCACTGGCCCAAGAGGCCTCCTGGGGTCGGAGGCAGGGCTGCCAGGGGCTGTGACTCAGCCGCAGCCTGGGGAGAGGAGGCTAGAGCCCTGGACTCCAGGAAATGCCCCGGGCGTCAGCAAGAGAAGCAGGAAGGATGAAGGACACAGAATGGCCTCTAGGAGGGGAGGGAGGCCCAGAGGCAGTTGTGGGGGGTGGGGGACAAGAAGAAAGGAGAAGGGCTTGGGGGTCCCCCCAGATGCCTAGGTTAAGGAAGGTCTCAGGTAATGCCAGTGATAATGGGCTCCTCACATCCCCTCGGGTCATTTCAAATAGAAGCAACATCAGCATGCTTACCCCTACAAAATCCTGCCTTTTTTCACGAGGCTCTTATTCGAATGCATTCTTTTAAAGACACAGACTGACTTTTGTCACAACCCTGCTCTGCCTGTGCCCCTAGCACATGCTTAGTCAGGGTCTGGATGACCTTGTCCAAGTGCCCCCCACCTACTGGCCTAGTACCCTGGCCTGCGTGCTCAGGCAGCTGCCGCCCAGCCAGAGCTCTTGGGGCCCCTTTCACAATTCCTTTCTCTGGGAGGTTGGGGTTAAGGGCTCACACCAGAAAAGGCACTTACTTCCGGGGCTTCCAGGGTCTCTCACCTTCAGCCATTTGGCCGCTCTGGCTCTGGCTGTGGAGGAAGCTCTCACACCAGGCAGGGACCAACCTGACCAACTGAGGCCAAGGCCTCAGTCTCAGCAGCAGCCAGCTGTACGGAGGTCAGCTGGGAGGAGGCAGGTGGCTGGGCTGGGAGCTGGGGGAGGCGAGGGGTCTCTACTCCAAAAGACCAGACGGACACCAGAGGCTGGCTGGGTCGTGGGCTGAGTCTTCTGGCCTCACTGAGGGAGCACTACAGTCCCTCACTCAATTCACGATCTCGGGGCAAGACACACTCTCATTACCTAGGTAAGTTTCAGACCACAAGGTAGGGGCACCTGTCCAGTGCCAGGGCGGCCGGGCAGGGCAACCAGAGCCAACACGCTGGGTGATGAGGGCACGCTCTGGGCCTCCCTGGGCGATCCAGGGGTGTCGCCAGGGCCTGTGACTTCCCTGCCCACTAGGCCCTGCCGGCGGTAGTGCAGGGAATTCCCCCAAACTTCCCGACTTCCTCATCCATACAATGAGGACAGCAATATGTGCTCATGTTGTAGGGCCAACAGGGTCACTAAAGGAGGAAGATGAACCTAATGGCTTAGCACAGCGAGTTCTCAGGAAGCGAGTTCCCATCACAGCTCGGACTCCAGCGGCCACCGCTCCGGCGGCGAGCGCCCTGGAGGCACTGAGGACAGAGGCTGGGTGGGAGGGGGGCGGGGCATGCAGATGTCTCCAAGAGAGCGCCCCGCCCACCCGCAGCCTCTCCTCCTCTCTCCCAGGAGCGGGCAGGCCAGGAGGCTGCCTGCTCCCGCCAGCTCCCAGCAGCCGCGCACAGGCGGGGAACGCACCGAGCAGAGCCAGAGCAGTCTGAACACGCGCCCTCCTCCTGATGTCAACAGATAAAGCCGACCGAAGCCAAGCTACTGGTGTGGAAGCATCTGCAATCAATTGCCCAGGCCAGCGGATGTTTCCGGAACCACCTGACAGTGACATCAAGGAGAGGGGACGGACTGCTGGGCCAGGCCTAATCAGGACTCACCTCTCTATGCCCAGCTGGCGGCCAGTCCCTTCCCTCCATTGCTCTGGGCCCTCAGCCCATGTTTTGTCACTCAGTCCTCAGCACCACGCCATCAGGCAGGTACTGCTCTTAGGGGGGGAAACAGGCTCCAAGAGGGCAGACAGCGAGAGGGCAGACAGCGCCTCAGTCAGCAGCGGTGAGGGTGTGAAGCTGGCTAGGAGCCCGACTCTCACGCCTGGCCCTGCGCAGGGGGTGTGGAGTATAAATTCCTTCTCCAAATCCCACATGTGCTCCCTTCCAGAAATCTGGGGCTCCCTGATTCTCACAAGGCCTAACACCAGTGCTGGTAGATGCTCAGGCCTCAGCAGCTACGGGAGGATGAGCCCTGCCCAGCACCCAATCCTGACGTAGAACCCGAGCATGGATTAGCCTGCTTTGCCTCTGTAATCCCAGGCCCAGCCCAGGCCTGGCACCAAGGGGCTCTGGGTGTCTGCAAACCAGTCATGGGTGTGTCTGCCAGGAAGCAACAGTGCCAATGTCATGGGAGGTGATGGCTGTGATCTCTGCCCCAGGCCTGGTCCTATGGGCCTAAGCGAGAGCCATGGGGCTGCCAAGGACAGGAGCGGGCTGCCAATAACACAGGCTGCCCAGCCCTGGCGGGCTGGTGGGCAGGGGAGGCCAGGACGGAAGGCCCCTCTGCCCCGAGACGTGACTTGGATGCTTTCCCAGGATGCAGAGACAAGCACTTGGCTGAACTCTGCTGCTGGAGGCGAGGCCCATGGCCATGAGGCCACCTCCTGACGAGAGCACCAGGGGTCTCTCTCTGACCCACAAGCCCAGAGGACCCGGCCTTGTCCAGCTCTGACCCAGCCCTGGCAGGGGGCCTCCTAGGAAGCCGGTCACGGCAGCCGCTTCCTGAACACCTGCTGTGTGCACACCACTCCCTCCCACTAAGAACTCCTTAAAAAGGTTTAAGAAGTCAAGAGCATGGCTTATCCCTGACTTAAGGACTCGCTAAAAGTCTGAAGACTTCCCCGATTAAGATGGGCTTGTGGGACCCAGTCTGGATCGACATCAAGCTAACCCACAGCCAGTTTTCACTGAATACTCGCACGCCAGACCCTGTGCCAAGTGCCTTTCACACACCATTTCCGTACGTAGGAGGGAGGTGGTGGTGTCATCATTCCCACTTCACAGACAAGGCAACTAAGGCCCAGGGAGATTACACTTCTGGCCCAAGGTCACAATGAATGTGGGCAGCCACTGGAATCCAGGCTGCCTGGTCCATTGCTGAGCCCAAACCCAAGGGCTTAGCCTCAAAGGTAAACTGCCAGTATTTCTGGAACATCTCAATGGTTTATGGGCCAACAAATCTAACAAAAGAAAGCTAGGTTAGAGAGGAATCCCAAGATTGGAAGATCACCTGCTACGTCCTGGCCTCCCCGCACCCCCCAGCCTGGGCCACTAGCCAGGGCTGCCCAGCTCACCTCACCACAGGCTCTGGGATGGCCTCTGCCCCGGCGGGCACCTGCACACCTTTCTCCCACTCCTGTCGCCATGGGTCGGCCAGGATGTAGTAGTCATCCGGGCTGAGCTGGTGTGAGTCTGGGATCTTCATGGCTGTGATCAAGTCCGTCCGGAAAACCTGTTGGGAGCAAGGGCGGGGAGGGTGGCTTCAGACCACCTCCGGGGGGTCTGCTCCACAGGCTGGGGGAAGGCACGGCAGGTGCAACTCAGGTGGGCTTTCCACTCCTCAAAGTCAGACGCCCACAAAAACGCAGTAAGCACAATACCGCATCTTCTCTAAACCCTGCACAGGGCTTTTTGCACATAGCAGATGTTCAGTAAATGTGCTGAACTGAATTCACATGGCTCTGACTTGTTATAGGCCAGAGTGATGGAAGGGAGCGGACCTTGGAGGGAAAGGCACGAGAGAAACGAGTCAGACGGCAGAAAGGCCTTTGTGAACACAGCACCACCACTAAGTGACTGTTCGGGCAATTTCCTCCGAAGGCTGAAAATTGTGTTTGGTCGTCGCAACACAGTGTTGCGGGCCCAGTGGCGATGTCAAGAGTGCAGGACACCGACCCCAGGTACACGAGCTGCGGGACCTTGCGCAAACAGCAGAGGGGACAGGGCTTGGGGCAGCCTGGAGAAAGGCTTCCCACAGGTCAGGGTCTCCGACGTCTCTCAAGCGCCAGGACACTGCGTCCCCTGCTCAGCAGGGGTCCCACCGCTCCACCCCTGGTGTGTGATGGGTAGGAGGAGGGTGGGGTGGAGTTCCTTCTCAATCAAGCCCATCCAAGTTCCCCCGGAACTGGGCCAGAGAGTGAGCGCACCCTCGAGCTTTGGTGTTCTTCTGGTCCCTCGGGACACTGTTCTTCCCAACATTCTGTCTGCTGCCTCCCCAGAATAGTCTCCAAGCCCAGCCCCTGTGTCACCATCAGTGACTCTTGTGCCCTGTTGACTGACCCCACTGTGGCCTCCCAGAAGGGCTGCTGTGGGAGTTGGTGGCACCTCCAGACTACATGCCTTGCTTAGGTACCAATGTCCCCAGTGATCCTCCGTGAGAATCACAAGTTAAAAACGAGGTGGCATCACCGAGACCAGAGAAATCAGTTCAAGGAGTGCTCTAGACTCGGACCAAACTCCAAACCTGCCCCTCTCTGGAAAAGCCGCCATCTGCTGCCTTCCAGAGGCTCACGACAAACTCACTCACGGTGGCCTCTGCCTGACAGGGGCCCAGTGCACTGGCTGTGCCTGTCTGCTTCGAATCTAGTGCCAGAACAGCAAGAAAACAACGGAAATGGCTGCACCAAGGGGGTTCGGGGCAGCATCTTGCAGAAATCTAATTAACAGCCACACCTAGCTAGAGAGGGCCCTGGCTTGAAAAAGGTCAAGTTTCTTGAAGACTCTATTTGCCAATATAATTTAATCGTTAAGACGAATACCCTAACATTTAATTAGGGTGCCAGTGTGAAAAAATTAAAATGAGATTACAATTAAATGCTAATTAAACAGAAGATGGAATGTGGTGGAGATTTTACAGCCCCAATAATTTGCATATCTTATTAGCAAGCCGTGAGCCGCAGACACGGGACACAAACTCAGGCACTCGGTGCTTTTGTGGGGGCCTTTCCCAGCCGAGGCTTCGGCCAAGCCCGGCAGGCGATCGCTGCCTCCAAGTTCTCCCAGCCCGGGCAGGCCAAAGGGCATGCCCGTCAAAGCCCCAGGGCTCTGCCACCGTGGGGAGCTGCCCATCCTGTCAGCCCATCTCCCCACCCCAGGAATCAATCTTCCAGAGCCCAGTGTCAGTCTGTGCCCCTCCAGGGAAGCATGGGTGAGTGTGAAACCTCTCACTGTCCCCTCACCCTAGGCTGCAGCTTAAACGCCACCTCCTCTGGGATTCCTTCCCTGATCACCCAACCCAGGGAGCGCTGAATGCCCAATGGAGCCACTTCCCATCCCATCGTCGGGCCTCACCTTCGGGCACTCTCAATTCTGATGATTAACTGGTGTCTTCCTGGTGCTTGTGTCACACCCTCTCCCTGCCACACCAGTCCTGTTCTTTGCTGCATTCTCAGTGAATGGGGACTGGCACATAGTAGGTGCTCAGTAAACAGTGGCTGCGCGAATGAGTAAAAGGGCGTCTCTGATGAACTTGAGGCCCCCAGCTGGCTCTTGGGAGTGCTTTCTGAACGCCCATCAACAGGGCAAGATGCCTCGTAGATACACCCAAAACGGAAATCCCCGAGCACACGGACCCGAACCAAGCAACACTCAGCGTCTGGTGGGCAGGGTTCAAAGCCTAAGGACCAGGGCACTGTCCATGCGGGAGTCAGGAGAGACCAGAGCACCAACCACACCGGCTGGGAGAAGCGACCCTGACCTAGGGACAGGCTTGGCACAGAGGACTCAGAGCAGGAAGAAACTCTGGGCTTGGCTCAGACAGGGGGATCCAGGAATGAGAGACGTGTGGTCTCCAGACAGTTCCAAGTTTCGTCCTGGGGCGCTGAGGGAACAGGTGGCAGACGGGACACCAGTACCCTCTCGAGTGAGGACTCACAGAAGCACAGGAGGGTGGCACTATCGCATGGTGCCAGGCAACACTTAAAGGATGCTTCACGCCCAGTGCCAGCTGCTCTTGGGTTAATTTATTATTAGTCTCTACACCAGCTCTAAGGTAGGAGTTGCCATCATCCCCACGTTACCGTTGAAAACCCTGGGACTCAGCTGGGTTAAATGACCTACACAAGGTCCCACATGTTGGAAGCGGCAAAGGAACCCAGGCTGCGACCACCTCATAGCCCCTTTGCCCCCTTTGGCCACAGGGCTCACTGTCACTTCGGTCAATTCCCTTGAGTTCACCCGAAGTCAAATCAGGTGGCTTCTGCAAGGGCTGCGCTATGCAAATCGGACAGAGGCTTTGCAAGCTGCAACTGCCCTCAAGCAGAGCTGCCCGGTGCACCTCACCAGCCCCTAGCCCTCTCCACTGAGGTGCTCAAGAGCCCTTTTCTCTGCCGGCGCAAGGGAGGGGCCTGCTGGGACACTGCCCCTTGCCAAAGCAGGGTCGCCTGCCTCGGCCTCAAGGTCTCTCAGTCCAGCCCACATCTGCTCTGGGAAGATTTCCCCAGTGCCAGGCTGGGTTCCGGGTTTCCTCGGAACTTCGACAGCCCCCGAGTGGAATCGCCTGGTTTCTCGCCACGTCTCCCCAGGAGAAGGCCGTCTCAGTGAGGTCTGGCCTGGAGTGCAGCGGTGCGCACAGGGCCTGGCAGGTACTAGGTGCCAACACAGACTGAAGGACTCGGGAGCCTCCCGGGGATCTGCACCGCCTTCCTGGGTTGCAGCAGGGCTACCGCTGGGCACGCTACCTTTCCGAGGAGTCTCTGTCCATCCACATCAAACCTGTCCACAAATACGGCAACTCAGTGTAATCCAGATGTCTGAGTTGCCAGAGGTTAGGCTCGGAAAAAAGGCTTGATTATTCTCCTAATATGTCCCTAAATGATGTACAAAAACTAAATAAAGAATAAAATGGACACTGATGAACTGGAGGCCTTGCTGTGGCAAGAAAGTTAGAAGCTGGAAAACAAGCAATTTTCTAAGAATGTGAGTGTTTACTATTTTTTTTCGTTTTGGCAGAAATGGACAAATTGTCATTAAAGGCCTGTTGCCTAGCAACCAAGTTCTGCTGAGCTGCTTAGGAGATGTTAATTGTAGCTTCTTCAAACAGTGGGAAGAGTGTTCAAAGGTCTAAAATTCTAACGTGAGAACCCTTCTGAGTGCCGAAGGTGCCGGCGGCGCAGCTCTGGAGGTGAGCCGCGGACCCTGCTCTGCCCGGAGCGAGGACGTGGTTCACGGCCGGGCCCTTCACAACCACCGCAGGCTGTCTAGCTTTCTGCCCCCATTTCTGCAGCGAGAACCCAAAGCAGACTCTGCCCGAAAATACCAGTGGAGTCTGACGTGACCTCCAAAAAGCAAATAAAGACAATGACAACGGGCAAGCGTTCACCGTGCCATGCAGTGAGCTCTTGAATACGACCACGAGACTTGCGGATATTATTTGAATACCTCATTCCAGGACCTTGGACTCTGCTTCCTTTTTTCCAGGGCGAATTACTGTATCACAGCATTCAGACCAAGAGGAAGTCAGTTACTTACGGAAAGGCCCCCGCACTTGCCACACTCACTAAATGTGATTGTTTGTATCAGTATTTGTTTGGTGTCCGTCTGCTCTGATGATTGACTTGGGACAGGCAGAGTCTCCACGTGTACCCAGTTGATCAGGGTGCCGTCAGTGGCAGGGGGCCGGCATGCTGCAGGGGTTCAAGAAATGCCTGTGGTGCCCAGTGAGTGAATCGATGGATGAGCCCAGATCCACCTGGAGTGTGACTGCACTCGGAAACTCCCTGTCCTGCCTGGCAGACAGGCTGGCCCCGAAGATTCTTCAGCGGGCTTCAGGAACCGGTCTTGGTCACTGCCCCAAAGCCAAGGGAAACGGAGCCCCAGCGCAGGGCCGGAGTGGCACCCTCCCCACCCGCCCCCCTGAGGATGTCTGAGGGCCTGTCCTGAAAAGCTGGGCGAAATTCCTACTGAGTATCTCACTTTGATCAATTTTTTCCTGAGCCCTGGCTGGTGTAGCTCAGTGGACTGAGCACGGGCCTGTGAAGCAAAGGTCGCTGGTTCAATTCCCAGTCAGGGCACATGCCTGGGTTGTGGGCCAGGTCCCCAGTAGGGGACACACGAGAGGCAACCACACGTTGATGTTTATTCCCATTCTTTCTCCTTCCCTTCCCCACTCTCTAAAGGAAATATTAAAAAAAAATTTTTTTTTCCTGAGCACCTTGTCTCACCAGAAACAATGGGTAGTAGCAAAGAGTGGCCGCCCTGCAGTGACAGAGCAAGCCCTACACCCCGCGCCTTGCTCAGCGATCTCCCCTGATTCACAGCGCCCCTCCCACAGACACGCGCACTGGGACTCACGAGGGAGGCTAACGCTGGTTCCAGGTCTGCACTGTGCTTTAGCCACCGCGATGCTACCTGCAAACGCGCCAGGTATTCGCTCTTTAAAAAAATCTCTTTCCTGGGCTGGAGCCTGATAATGAGTATCTCAGCCAAGCACAGAGTTAAGATACTTAAAAATTAGGCATAAAACACCATCGAAAGAAAGGTGCAGTCTCATCCAAGCTACCACATTTGGTCACACGCTAAAAACACATAGACACAAATACACGTCCCCCCTCTCTCTCAATATCTTTTTCTCCCACAAGGATAACAGCACTTCCTGCTCTTAAAAGAGAATTTATTACACACATTTCTTTTGCGAGACAAGTCCCAGAGGCAAGAAGGCCTTTCCAGCTGGCGGGAGCAGCACTGTTTCCGACTACACGAGACCCAGAGGAAGGCAGCAGGAGGCTCGCCCCTCCCCGGCGCCTGCTCCCGGGCAACCCAGGGGCTGCGGCTGCAGACAGGGCTCGAAACCACGCGGGCAGCCCAGAACCTCTCTGGGGATTCTCCTGTTTTCTCTCCAGGTTGGTGGGCACCTGGCGTGTCAGCACGACATACGCCATCATTGTTTTATCATAAAATAGGTTACACCCAACATCTGGGCACCAACTCTGCTCCTCCAGGAAGGCATCTTGCTGATCCCGTGGTCTTATACCCCAACACCATCGGGCCACCCCTGCCTTCCCCCGAGCCAGGAGGGTCTCATTTTAAAAGCAAAGGGTCAAGCTAATGACCTGCATCCTCACCCTTCGCTCGCTGAACTTTCCCCAACACCAGGGTCTTGGGGACACCCCAGTGCGGGCAGAGGCTGTCCATAATGATCACCTCTTTCTCCCCGGCTTGGCCCCCAGGGGCAGAGGCTGAGCACTGGTGAACCTGCAAAGAGGTCCCATTCCCTCATTCAGAGATGTACTAGTTTGTCACCAGGGCCTACAGAGGAGCTGCTAAGACACTTCTCCAAGAAGGACACACAGATGGCCAGTAGACATACAAAAAGATGCTCAACCTCACTAGTCATCAGAGAAATGCAAATTAAAACCACAGTGAGATACCAGCTCACACCTGTCAGTATGGTTAGTGCCAATGAATCAACAAGCAACACGTGCTGGCCAGGATGTGGAGAAAGGAGAACACTTTTGCACTGTTGGTGGGAGTGCAGAGTGGTGCAACCATAGTGGAAAGCAGATGGAGATACCTCAAAAAATTAAAAATGGATCTGCCTTTTGACCCAGCGATCTCACTTCTGGGAATATATCGGAAGGAACCTGAAACACTAATCTGAGAGAACATAAGCACCCCTCTGTTCACTGCAGCATTATTTACAGTAGCTAGGACATGGAAGCAGCCCAAGTGTCCATCAGTAGATGAGTGGATAAAACAACCACGGGACATGTACACAATGGAATACTACTCAGCTGTAAAAAAGAAAGTTTTACCCTTTGTGACAGCATGGGTGGACCTGGAGAACATTATGCTGAGTGAAATAAGCCAGTCAGAGAAAAACAAAAAACCATGATTTCACTCCTATGTGGAATCCAATGAACAAACTCGACTAACAAGCAAAACAGAGACAGATTCATAGATGGAGAGCTGATGACAGCTAGTAGGGTGGGGAGGAGGTTAGTGGGTGGAGGGACTGAGCAAAAAGGGAAAAGGACCCATGGACATGGACAACAGTGTGGTGACTGCTGGGGGGAGGGGGACAGAAGAGGGCTAAATAAAATGGTAACGGAAAAATACAATAATATATATATATATATAAAAAATAAGATGGACTTAAAAAAAAACACCCACACTGCTCTGGGACCACCCAGGTCTCCGTTCCAGGGAGGCCGGTGCCACCACCGCTCACTCTGGATCAGCCCCTCCCCCAGCTCCACAGGTCCCAGGAAAGGACCGTCCCGTTTACAGACCAGAAAGTCCATGCAGGCTGCAGGGCAGGACTCTACGGAGGACGATGCTGAGGCTCAGAAAGAAACAGTCGTTCGCCCAAGGCCACGGAGTTCCTCAGTGGCCAAGCCGGCTGCACCCCTCGTAACGGACACTTTCCTGTGTGGGCACCTGCATCCTGCTGCAGCCCGAGGACGAGCTCCCCGGGGACGGGGCCTGCTGCCTCAGTCCCCAGCGCCGGGCAGGGTCTATCAAAGGCCCCTGCGTGCGTGCTGAGTTTAAGCAGCACCAGGAGCCTTTGGGCCCTGAAGATCCACGGGCCTGCCCACTGGATGAGTTCTGAGCGTCTGACTTCCTGAAAACACAGCCTCCCACTTCATGCAGCCTCCCGGGAGGAAACCTCCACCGTGTGGCCGGCCCCACCTGCCACTCTGCCCTAGCCCGAGGAAGACAGCCTCACAGTGGCTTCCAGGTCTCTCTCCCTTTATTAAAAAAAGATTTTATTTATTTACTTTGAGACAGGGTAGGAGGGATGAGAGAAACATCAATGTGTGGTTGCCACTTGGGCACCCCACGCTGAGGACCTGGCCTGCAACACAGGCATGTGCCCTGACCGGGAATCAAACCAGCGACCCTCTGATTCGCAGGTCGGCGCTCAATCCACTGAGCCACACCAGCCAGGGCTGCAGGTCTCTTCTTGAACTGCCCTGCCAGGTGGAGGGCTTGGCAGCAACCTGTCAGTCCCCTGGCCTCCAGGGGGGTGGGGGTGACTTGGGGGACTGCCCCTACCCACACTCCCTGCCTTTGTTTAGGTCACTGCATCAGGCTAGAAAGCCTTCCCTCCTCCCTGCAACCTCAGGGTCTTCCAGAAGGCCCAACCAGGCGGCAACTCCTCTCTTAGCAAATTAAGGAGAGAGGTCTATGGCAGTAGTTCTTAATCCTGGCTTCTAGAGGGAAGGCTTTTAAAAAGCACAGGTACCGGGGCCCCACTCCAGACCATTTAAGTCAGAATTCCTGGGGGTGGTCTGTGATCTCCACTGGATTCGGACAGATGCGACCCACAAAGTGTTAGGCACCAACAACCAAAGGGCGATGCCATTTGGTGAGACACGTCAAGTCAGAAACCCAAGGCCTGGCACGATTTCAACACTGATGCTGCTCTGGGCCAGGCTAATAATCCCACTTCCTCCTTCGGGCCGGGCCTGGCCAACTTAATCCCCATGCGGCAGAGCTCGGCCTTGTTGGGATGCTGCTGGCAGGCAAAGCAGAGGAAGGCAGCTGCCTGTGTCCTCGGGGTTGGCCTCAGCCTTGGTGGACTTCCATTAGAAACCCTGGCCCAGGTTCCCAGGCCCCCAGGGCCCGTCCCAACAGCTCCTGGGGCCTGAGGCCTGCACTGGCCTTTCACTCAGGCTGAGGAAGGCCACCCACTGGCTACGGGTAGATGAGATTCTGGGCCTCAAGGCCTCAGCCCTGTCCAGGGTCCTGACTCCTGGTCCGCACGCTTTGTCCGACCTGGGGTCCCTTCACTCTAGTGGGGAGGGTGTCTCTTGAGCTGCACCTTCAGTGTGTGCACTGGGAAGGGAGGACCTTGGCAGGTCACCACAGGGACAGCCCCTCAGGTCTCAAGGAAGCCCAACCCCAGCCCTCTCCATAGCTGCTGACTTCACTATGGGCCGGCGGCGCTGCTACTCGAAGTACTGCGGGTCCTCAACACCCCACCCAGGTCACGGTCCCCATTCAGAGGTGAGGAGAGAAAGTGAACCGTGGGGCTACCAGGGAGGGGGGGTCCTGCACCCTTCGCATCACTCTGCAAACATTCTGGCTGGGAATTTGGGCCAGACTGCGAGCAGACCCTGTGACCAGCCTGACGGCCACCCCATCCATAGGCCTCTTACTCTCCCGGGGACAGGGCCCTCAGCTCCCAGGCCCAGCAGGCTGGAAAGGCCCTCCTCTCCACACCAGTCACAGAAAGAGAAGGTTACAGCCCAGCGAGATTTAGTGCAAACGTTCTCTGTCACCAAATCCTCCCTTTCATCTCCGCCTTCTCATGAGCCAAATAATTTGGAAGGTTTCATTGACGGTTTCCTCTCCGCCCTGAGACAGCTTGGAATTTATGGTGGCAATGGCTCAGCCTCCTCACTTACGGGACGAGGGAAACCTCAAAGGCTGCTCTCCAGCCTCTGTTGGAGGGAAGCTTGTCCCTGGCCGTCGTTCAAGGCGGGGAGGACTTCCTCAGCCCTCCTGGAGCCCAGGACCTGAGGGCAGGGCCTCCTGTGCTCCAACGCAGGGCCACGTGCAGCCAGTCCACAGAAAGGGCCGGCACCACCACCCTTACGAAGGCTTGGCTCTATTTTTAGGAGGACGAAGGTTCAAAGGCTCTGAGCTGGAAAACCCGAGAGGCAGGGGAATTTTCAGCCCCATGCAAATCACTCTTTCTCCTCGACCTGCAATGACACCTGTTTCCTCCCAGCCACCAGCCTGTCCTGGGTGTTGGTGGCAGCCCAGCCCACGGGATCTCTGCCCCTCCTCCTACTGGTGCTGGAGGGAGGATGGAGCTCCCCGGAACTTCTCCGCCTTTCTCCAACTTGAATAGCCGCGGAAAGCGGCTATTTGGAGAAGGGCAGGTCCTTCTCCAAAAAGGGCATGACAATCACTGCCTCCCAGGACCACCAGGGGACACAAAGGTAGCTATCGTTTTACTATTTCAACCATAACAATAGGGGAGCCCCTGCAGGTCTCCAGATGGGGGGCAGGAGGAAGAGCGGGGCAGTGGAGTTGAGGAGGGGTCCTCCCAGGGGCTGGTCCAGGAGGATACTAAGCCTCAAGTACAGAATCCTCCTCCCAGCTTCCGGTCCAGTCCTGACTGCATTCCTAGAGGCACCTCCTTCCATCCCCACCCCTCCTCCACCAGGCCAAGGGATGACAAGAGGTTGGGGGATGGGTGTGGGAAGCATCAGGTCTCAAAGGCTTCCCATTCCCCACAAAGGGCGAGTCCCAGGGCCCTGCCAACTCCAGGAAGTCCTTTTTCAAATGCAAGTTTCTGGGGACAACCCCCCAGGGGCTGGCTAATGACCCTTCACACCCAGACCGCACCTGGGGCCAAAGGCGGGCCGGGAGAGGAGCGCCCAGGCTCAGAACACAGATCCCACCCCTCCCCACCCCTACCTGACCCCAAACCAAGGGCCTTCCCACCCGGGCACTATTGGCCCCCCAAACTTCAGGTCTTGGCTTTATAACTCTGGGAACCTCCGTTACCCTATTATAACAGGACTGAGAACTCTGAGCCGGCACCTTTAAGGATTAAAAAACTAAAGCCTCCAGCCCAGTGCCCGGCTACCCTGTATGCGGGCTGCAGACAATGCCTCTACTAAAGGCCCGATTCAAAACCCCCACCTTCCCAGAGACTCAGTGCTCCCGAGGCCTCTTTGGCCCAGAGAAAGAAAGACACTGAACACCGAGGAGAGAGCGATGAGGCCCTAGGTGGAATTCTAGGACCCCACCCCCAACCCTCAGCAGCTCCCGAAGCCACTCTTCCTGCCACAGGTCAAAGTAAGGAAGGCTTAAAATGCAAACGCATGGGAACTGGACCTAATAAGGAGCAGACAACTGGGTGATTCTGAGGATCCAACCTTCCCCCCGCCTTTGCCAGCAATCCTGTCACCCTTGCTCAGCCTCCAAGGTGTCCTGACTCCTACTGCTTCTTACTCCACGGCCCCCGCTGGGCTCTAAGCCACCGTCGTCCAACTTCTGGTCAACTGCAACAGAATCCTTTCTGCTGCCACCCGTGTCCCAGCAAACCCTTCTCCCAGCAGCCAGTGGGACCTTCCTTTCATTAAAACACCGGACTATGGCATTGCCCTGCTGATGATCCTGGAAGGGCTTCGTCTCTTGCTCAGATCAATAGAAGCATCTTTACAACTTACAAGGCACCACACTCCCCCCATTCATTCCACTCAGCCACACTGGCCCAGCCAGGCCACAGCCGTGCCCCTGCCAGGAGTGCTTCCCCCACTCGTCCGCGGAGCTCGCTCTCCCCACGTCTCTGCTCCTTGGCCCCCCCCCCGTCCCTGCTCCACCTTCCTCTAGGACACCGGCCACTACCCACCTCCGAGGGCTTCTTCTCGTTCTGCCGGGACCAGCCCGGCTTGGTGCTGCTGGGCAGTTTGGAGCATCTTGAGGCAGATGTAGTGTGACCTGCAGAGAGAACACAGACCATTAGGGGCCCCAGGAAGGCCAGGAACACCACCCGCCCACCCCCAAGGCCAGGAGGCCTGTCCTTGAAGGTGCAGGAGGTGGCATCGCTGTGAGCGCCTGGTGGCCTGTCCCCACTCGGGGCCTCTCCAATGATCCACGAGGACGTAACCTCCCCTCCACTCACCAACCAGAATGGGCTAGGGAAATAAAAGGCAGTGGCCGGCACTCCATGTTAGCTTCCTGTGTGACCCACGACAAGGCCCACGTCCTCTCAGGTCCTCGGCCCCCTCCTGGGTGTGATGCCCAGTGGGCAGACAGAGGCAGGGCGGAGCCGCAGACCCGCATGTCGGGCCTGAGCCCTGGCTCAGCCACCTACTAGTCCGTCACCCCGGGGGGCAAATGACAGCTTCTCTGAGCCTCGGGGTGCTCTCTACAAAACGGGGGGCAGGAGACTGACCGCCTGCCTTTGAAGGGGGGTCGTGAGGATTAGAGGCTATCACGCCTGCAGCCTCAGCACACAGTGCTACATCAGCCACCGTCCTGAAGGCCTAAGGCCCTTGACGGACGGCAGGGCTGTGGCCTCTGTCCTGTGGGTCAAAGGGGCAGCAGCCATGGGTGGGCACAGTGGTTGGGGGCTGCTGAGAAGAGAATGCGCATTAGCCTGGCCCGGATCCAACTCGGCTACAGGGCTCAGTGGCCCAGGCGCCCACCCCTTGCAGGTGCCCGGCCCTTGAGGGCTCCTCTGCTGAGAGGATGCTGCTCTCGTTGGCTCTGCTGAGCCAGGCCACAGGCAGTGCGGTCACAGCCGCAGAGGGCAGGATGCTGTGATCTCCCGCCACAGGGAGGAAGGGCTGGCCAGGTACGACACCAGAGCCAGGCTGAGCCAACAGACCCCAGAGGACAGTGAATGAGACCTGGGCAGGGAGTAGGGGCTGGGACCAAATCTGCCAAACTAGTGCACCCGCCTCAGGCCCGTATCGGGGAAAGTGTGGATCTTGGGAGCTCTAAGGGTCCTCAGCAGTCTGCTTAATCCCGGGTGCTCACCGCCTATGTGAACGTACAGGTCTGGGGCGGTGGGGCTCCAGGCCCCGCCTCCCTGGCCACGCAGCCTCTTCCTCAGCCAGGGCTTCCACCAGCCTCCAGGACTAGGCGGGATCCTCCTGGCAGCGAGTCTCTCCTACCCAGGGCAGCGTGGGACTCCTTGCTCCTGGGGCAGCTGAGAAGAGCTGCCTGCTACTACCAGAGAAAAGCTCTCGCCTTACACTGCCCCCCAAGTCTCAGAAGAGGGAGCCCTATTTTCTCCTCCACAATGTCCCCCCACCCCTAGACGTGCCAAGGACACCCTCGGCCCACACACTAGCCTACCTTGGAGAGCCTATTATCACAGAGACCCCGTGAAGGTCAGACCCCTTCACTCGTTTCTTCGGCAAACACTCTCTGGGCACCTGTGACGCGCCAGATCGAGCTGGGGATGAGGAGCGAGCAAGACACGGCCCGCCTGAACAAGGAGCTTACCAGTTGTTAGGTAACCACACTTATCAGGTAATTATAACAGAGACAGGTTTTCTATGGGCCGTGTAGAGGCGTCCTCTAGGCCTTGACTCGACAGGAGGGCCACAGGGAGGGGATGTGCCCTGGGAGCCAGAGCCACAGAGGCGGAGTCCCAGGGGGGAGCAGGTCTGTCCCCGCCAGAGCCAAACAGGTGTGGCTGAGACCTTCAGGGCAGAGGGAGTGGAGCGAAGAGGACCTCGAGGCCCCGGGGGCCAGGGTGGTGTGGGCACTTTCCCGGGAGCGGAGGGACCTGGTCCGATTTACGCCTTCGTCACCACCGAGACCGCAGCAGCCTCTCCCCATTCGGGCTGCGGGCCCAGTGGCTGTTCACGGGCTTTCCCCGGAGGGGTCCCAAAAGGCAGGCCTTACTGTCAGTGGTGTCAGAGTTGTCGCTGCTGATGGAGTATTTTCGTCTCTTCTCTTCCATCTGTAATGAAAGGCAGGCCCCACTGTACTCACAGGCAGCTCAGGAAACCCTCGATCCCTCCCGAAAATCACCAGAAACCCACCTCCCCCACTCACCCTGCCCCGGCCAGCCTCACCCACCCTGGGGCTGGGGTGAGGGAGGGGAGAGGAGGCTGCACCTCCCACCTCCTGAGCCCGAGGTGGATCCTTCCAGAAGGACCATGCTGCCTGAGCTTACGGGACAAGCCATCCCAGTCCGCACGCACTGAGAACACATCCTGGAAGGGGTGACCTGGAGGGTGGACATGGAGGTGGGGACAGGGAGGCTCCAAGCTGGGTCCCTGAGACACACCAGGCCCAGGGGTGACTGGTCCTGGGCTCCCACCCGCCCCCAGGGCCCTTCTCCAGGTAAGAAAGAGCACAAACCAAGTGTCCTTAACTTCAAGCTGAGAAGGGCAGCTCTCCCCTGCT
>PVKM010029754.1:0-17616 GCA_004027735.1 Carollia perspicillata | reverse complement strand
AAAAAAAACAACAACAACTAAGCAAACAACTAGAACAGAAAGAGAATCACAGAAATGGAGATCACAAGGAGGTTTACCAGCAAGGATGGGGAGAGGGAGAAAGGGGAGAAAAGGTATAGGGAATAAGAAGCACAAATGGTAGGTACAAAATAGACAGGGGGAGATTAAGAATAATATAGGAAATGGAGAAGCCAAAGAACATATATATACGGCTCATGGACATGAACTAAGGTGGGAGGGGGAATGCTGGAGGGAGGAGGGTGCAGGGTGGAAGGAAATAAAGGGGAGAAAAATGGGGAAATTGTAACAGCATAATCAATAAAATACATTTTTAAAAAGAGAAAACACACACACGCACAAATATAAATAATAAATACATACATGGGGGAGTACTATTAGAGCAACTACACAGAAATATTAAAAATTAGGTAGGTAGCCTAAAGAGTAGGATTTAGATAAACACCTGTTCTTTCATAGTTAGCTCAGTTACTCACTGATCCTTAATGTTCCTTCTTAGATGAAATTGATTAAGAGGCAAAAAGCCTGCTCTCCAGATGGATTTACAATTCTAATGCCTGAAGCTTTAGTGATGTTACTGACCTCTCTGCCAGCGTCTGTTTGTTTGTTTGTTTCCTCCTTGCTGGTTGGAGAAAGAATTCAAAAGATGATAAATCCAGGCTGGAGGGCCTTCAAAGGTTGCTCAGCCCTGCTCCTGTACCAGATGCTTGAAATCTCCTCTCCCACTCCTAACGCCTACTTAATGCCAACGGTACTGCACTTGGGAGCTCACCTGAGCAAGACCTGCCTCCTCTGGAGGAAGCTCTGTCATCTCCAATTTCCTCGAAGACAAAATTGTCAAGGGAGAAGAGAAGCACCATTTTTCATTCCCTGCTCTAATTTGTGTTGCCTTGGTCACCATTATGAAATTAGTCTGCGATAACATGATACCTGTGTGGAGAGAGAGCTGTGTGACCCCATCCTTTTTGGGGGGCGGGGTGCTCATTAACAGATGCTTTTTAGCCACTTTACCAGCGACACCAAGCCTTGTCTCTGGTCTCTAATCAAACCCTCAAGAGGGTTTTATATAAACTAAAATTTACATTCAATCATTGCCATAGCAACCATCACACAGAATTAGATACAACTCCTTCCCCTCTGACATAATCTACTTTTTTAAAAGAGCTGCTTTTCTCTTCGGTTGAAAATCCAAGCTATTCAGAAGATAACCATTAAAAATCTATTTTGAAAAACTGCATTTAAACAGAATGTAACAAGGCTTTAAAAACAGACATTTAAAGTGGTTTCCAGACACTCAGTACAACACACGTTCTCCCTCCACTGGTTGGCCACAAACTGCTGAAAGCTCAAGGATTAGGTGTTGTGCTGGGAATTGTCTAAATCAAAGCAAGGCTTCGCTCTGAAGTCTGACAACCATCTCTTGAAGGATGCCCCAAAATAATGACCCTGAGCTGGGCAGAAAACCCTAATTTCAAAAGGACATTAGCACCCGTCTCGTCACTCCTATATATCCCATGCCCTTGCCATGTACAGTCCCAGAAACTGGGCAATTCCGTTGTACTAAACATTGAGACGATCAAATGAAGTCATTTTTCATAAGCCAAATAACTTGATCTTATTTATTTAAAGCCACATAAGAATGTACCAATGCTCTAAGCATTCATTTATTCATTTGTCCAATATTTGTTGAGCACTAGATGCTACCGCATGCTGACAGCGGCATCTCGTAAAAACAAGGAAGACTCTGTCCAAAACCTCGAGATCTCTGCCTTTCCAATTCTGTAGGGTGCCAGATGTTTTATACCAAAATGTCAGAGATCATAGCACATTTTCTCTGAATGGACACCCAAGGTTGCGTCTGCATATACAGGAAACGAAGGCCACCTCGATCCGAACATCACAAACTAGACCGACAGCTAATGGTTCACTTGCATCACTGAGACCCCGTAGACCTCACCAGAGGACACTCACTGTGATATTTCTGAAAACGTCCTGAATTGCTCCCAGTACAACTCTGCCACTTAGGACTTTTGGCCAAATTTCACGCCAAATGATAAAGAAGACTCCCCCAAATGCTCCTAACAATCAGGTGCTGTGAAAGGCAATGAAAGGTAGCTTTGTAAGGTTCTCAGTCATTCTTTTCCATTCAAGACCATTGACAGAGCTAGTAGGCAAGGTGGGGTGGGGAGGGGCAGTGGAAAGCAGGGTATTTCCAAATAGTCGCCAAAATAGCTCATAGGCCCAGAAATGAGAAATCTTATATATCAAGTGAAATAACATATGTGGGCAAAGTGCTATACCAGGAAGAGAAAACTGCTTTTATGTCAAGTGCCAACACCAGTGGAGTAGGGTGGAGGCCTAGAACCCTAAGTAAGACCATTGCTGAGGTTCAATCCCAGCTCAGTGAGAACAGACGCCTTGATCCATCAATGAAGTTTGGTCTGGGACCAGGCAAGCTGCACTCTACGACATGACCCACTATTCCAGACCATGGGAGGAGGAGCCCAGGCCGTGCTGGACGGAGGTGTTGAGGGGGAGGAGTGGGGAAATACATGCCACTGAGTTAGTTACTTGGGAGTTAGTTATTGCTGAGCGTGTAGCAATAATCAAAAAGAAAGTCCCAATGCATTCAAAGACCAATGAACCTGTGTCAGCAATCTTAAGAAAAACTTTTGAAAGGCACAACTGGCAGAATTTAAGGCAGAATGGGTAACTTCCAAATGTCTGAAAAAGAGCCAACCAAACACATTCCATATTAGAAAAAATGCACCGAGAAGCACAACAAAATAGAAAACCTAAACATGATCACGGAAATCAGAGATTGGAGCATTTGAGGTAACACCCCCTAACAAATACATCCTGTTGCCAATTAAGAAGACAAGCTGAGGATAAGATTTGAGTCCTTTTATGAGAGATAAAGAGTCTCACCAATAAATGCATGCAACCAATAGGAGTTCTTGGCTTTTTGTTTGTTTTTGCTTTTTTAAAGATTAGTAGAAAGATTGTAATCTCTTGAACACAGCCTCCTGGTTAATGATGCAGATGTGTGGCTTTTGTAGTCAAAGGAAGCAAAGAATGCCATTTTTAGTATCTTGGGGCTGTAGGCTTACTGCTTTTGAAAAATATAAATAAATATACGAACAGAAGCCACAAAATTCATCCTGTGAGTAATTTATGTCTTAATTTTGTTCAGAGTTTCTTAAATGACCAATATACAATCTAAAATGATCCCCGTGTGGTTTTTTGGGCGGTCATTCCAGTGGTCATCAAGTTAGAGATGCACAAACCTATTGCTGGTGTGAATTAAGCAATGAGAGAGCACCCACTCCTAAGTTTCCCCAGTTCTGTTCAGTCCCATGAAAGTCAGAGTGGAGGCAGCCAGGCTGTGCAGTTCAGCAAGAAAGGATGCTGACCATCCTTACCTGTCTCTGGTCCCTAGTGCCCCTTCCAAAGCTAGATTTGGAACCAATGATGGTCTTCGTATCTCCTGCAATGGGAATACATAACTGCATCTCCTCGACTTCCTTGCAGAGGGAAGTGTCATACTGACACACGTTCCAGGAATGAAAACTTTATTGAGCATTCACTATGTGCCAGGCAGTGAGCTAGATACATGGATAATCCAGCTAGACATGTTTCGTTTTGCAGCTTGCTTTCTATCTTAGTACATGGACAGCTGTCCTCTAATTGGTCTTCTTGCTTCAGTTCTCAAGGACCTCACTGTCCCTGGGTCTAAACATAAAAATTCCAGAGCAAAGAGAAAGGGTCAACAATAGGAGAACACTTAACATGTTCGCCCTGAAAAAAAGACAGAGAAGTAACAAGGATGAGCTCTCCAAACCTCCACGTCTGAGAGAGGACATCTTAGAATCATTCGGGTATGTGAACAAAAACTTCTGAAGTTCATTTTCCTCCAGGAAAGAAGGTTAACAAAAAGTTTCCAAAGGCTTTTCTTCTTTAAGTACTGGGTTGTAGGCCCGTAATGAATAAAGAACAATTGAGAAGGTTCGTTATACCTTTGACTTTTTGAGGCTGATCTCAAGAAGGACCAATATGCCCTAAGACAGAAAAATGCTACAAGATAAAGAACTGGGCTTGGGTGACAGGGGAGGCGCCTGAGCTGGCTGAGGTCTAGAGGCCCCGCATGTGCACACTCCAACCCCAGGAGCTCCACATTTACCTGTTTAATACATCGGGGGCATACACAGGTTTTACGCAGAAGATGAAAAGCTCCTGCTGCTAAATACATATATATTTATAAAAAGAAGTATTCCGATAAAATTGCAGAAGTCAGCAGAACCCAGAGGGTAGAGAGCTTTGACCTATCCTATGGTCAATGGTTCCCTATTTGGGTTTTAGGAAAACCAGTCTGGCAGTCTGGTGGAGGAAGGGCTGGAGAGGTATGAGATGAGAAGACCAAGGAGAAGGCAGGTGTTGATGAGCTAAGATGAAAAGCAAGGTACATAATACAAGGTATGCAATATTATATATTGTATGCAACAATATTGCATACAAGGTATGCAATAATCTATAAAAATTCCCATATGTGTGTATGTTATAAATTCACAGAAAAAAATCAATTAATTGGAAAAATGAAGTTGCAGAATAACAGGTACAGAATAACTCTGTTTACAGTGAAAAATGCCTGTGTGCCTCTTTTTTTTAAATTCACAAAAATGGTCTGGCAAGACGCACCCCAAACTGTTTGTGGTAGTTAGCCATTACAGAAGAGAATAAAGATTTGGGGAAGTGGACAAATCTTTTTACTCTTGCCTCTATTGACTTCTGATGGTTAGGAAAAAATTTATAATGAGCAAGTATTGCTTTTATAATTTTAAAAGATTTTTAAAACTTAAAAAAATGAAAGATTATCCTAACATAAAAGATACAGTTTCTGTGACAAGAAATGATCAGGGCTTAAAACCAAACCAGTAGCTGTGAGAATAGAAAGGGGAGAATAAACCCAGCAGGCAGATGCTGACATGGAGCAGAGATGAGCCTGGGGGGAGGCTGGAGTCCGTTTCCCCTCCTGACAGCCCCATGGGGTGGGCATTTCCACCTCACTTTGCAGATAATGAAATGGAGGCTTGGAGAGCCTTGTCCCCAAGCCCAGAACTGGTTACCAAAGCCAGACTAGAACCTTGGCCCACCCGACTCCAAATCTTAGACTTCCTGCCTTGGCCAGCTGATTTCCCTCATATCCAGGGCCCTTTGAACTTCTTTTTCCATGCTCAAGTGCCAATCCCCTGCAGCAGTAGGAAGCTAGGGGGCTAGTTCTGAAAACACAGGGTAGGCCCCTGGGGAAAATGGTAAGACTGAAACAGGCTCCCATCTCCCCAGAGGGCGGTAAGTCCCAGATGTTAAAACTGGCCATTAACAGACCCATACCCACATGCCATCTTAGCTCATGAGGATTCCTGAGTGCATATTTCTACAGAATCTGAAATGTCTCTGTAGCATCTAATATAGCACCAAGTTCTCACTAAATTCACTGAGTGGGTGTTTAATAAATATATATTAATGGGAGGGCAGCAGGATCACCTGAAGCAAACGCGAAATTGCATTTGATTCCTCATTTAGATCATGAGTGTTCTGAGAGCATTTTTTTTTCTCAACAATTCAGGATGCAGGCAGCCAGTGCACAACTGTGACAGGTAATGGCTGCGATCCTGCCGAGAGAGTAATTTAACCACTCTGTTCTAAAGTTGCTTCCGTAGAAAAGTAGCAATAATATCTGTGCTCCAAGACTTCAATCAAACAGCAAACCAAGCAGATAGCATTTACTAACGTCTCGGTGTGCCCACACTGTTCCTAGGCTCAACGGAGAACCCTGCAGAATGATCGTACATGGCCCTCCCCCCACAGAATTTACACTCCAGGGGGAACCAACGCCAAATTCAGAAAATGATTAGATAAAGGCCTATTACCTCTGGATGTCCAGCAAGTGAGTTCCCTAGAACTCTAGAGAGAGGAGAAACCCTGGATTCTAGAATCTAAAGAAGAGGGACTTGGGTGGCAGCGTCAAGAATGAAGACAAAAAAGACAGGGCTTCTCCCCAGCTTCTTAGGACCATGATGGCATTTCACAGTATCCAGAAAAGCACCCATAGCTTTCAGGCTATTCCCCCCCTACCCCTCAGCATGGCATGGCTGCTTGGCCAGAACTGTGGAATGCCCTGATCACCACTCTATGTATTTATGTGCCAACAGGTTATTGCAGATATAGGAACAAACAATCCCATGCCACCCAAACACCCCTTGGCATTTCCACTGTTTATTCCGCAGGCAACACTGGACGTCAGAGTCTTGTCATTCCAGCCAACCATCTTCCCCCACCCACACCACTGAGAAGAGGAAACCTTGTGCAAACACACTGCCTAAGATCTTGAGGGTAAATAACTACTGATAATAAGGGGGGTTGGTGATAAGAATCAAAGGGCAAGGATATGTCAGAGGAACTTCACAACTGATACTATCTCCACAAAATACACTAGCCTATGGAAACTTACTATGACATTTGATCAGAAAATCTGTGTGCAAGATGAGTTCCATTTCTCATTTCAGCAGGATCTATATATGCATTCCGCTCCATGTCCAACTGACATTGGGGAAAAGGCTGCCTCGAAACCTAGGGTCAGCCTGTGACTGGGCTAAAACCATCTCTCCAGAAAGAAATGTTTTTAGTCATATCACTGTACCAGTCAACAAAAAGCCCTCCAAGAAGAGAGGGCCAAAGCACGTTTAAATTTTTTTAACCTTTCAATTACGCTTGACAAGCAATATTATATTCATTTCAGGTATACAACATAGTGTTTAGGCATTTATGTAACTTACGAAGTGATTATTCTGCCAAGTCTAGTACTCATTGGGGAAAGCTCTTTATCCCGATAAAGATCCTTGTGCCACTAACTCGAGTTGATCTTTAGAATTTTTTTCCTCATTGTCCCTCCCAAACCACTTCTTGGCCCCAATTCAAACGCATTCGGTGCTTTCCTAGCCCTCTGCCTAGTCTATGGAGTCCCCTCGTCCGAGGATGTCATTCCCTCCCATTCTCAATGCCTCTTCAAGCCAGCACCCTACTCCAGTGCTGTCTCCTCCATGAAGTTTTCAACTGCTCACCCTGTTGAAAGCGCCTTCTGGTTTTCTGAATTCTACATGCACGCCAGTCCCACGGGAGGCACCTCTCACTCTTTTGGTCTGACGTCACCCACTAGGCTGCATCTTCTTTCTCCACCCTACAATCTAGCACCAAGTCCCGCTGGTTCTGCTGGCATTTCATCTCTCCGAAGTGTCTCCTTCTCTCCACTTTCACTGCCCCTGTTGAGTTCAGGCCCACCTCACCTCTCCCCTGAAAGATGCAATAGCCTCTACCAACCTCTGATCTCCAGCCCTGCCCACAGAGCCAGTGGACTGAACTTCCTGAAAATCAGTTCTGATGATGTTGACCCTGACTCTCAGCCCTTCAACGTCTCCCCATGGCCTTCAGAGCAGTATAAGCCGTTTAGATAAATAAGAGGCTTTTTAGGGTCTGATCTTCCCTCTAACCTTCCCATGAGAGCATTAGACCAGTTCTAAAACTTTAATGCCCAGCAGAACCACCCATGATAATTGTTAAAAAATACATATACCCAGTCCACTCCACACAGACAGTTTGGTTCATTAAATAACTGGGAGAGCCTAGAAACACGAATATTGAAAAAACATGTGGGGTTCATATATTCATGGGGAACATGAATATTTACAAAAATATGAGGTTCACATATTAGTTTTTCATCAACACCAAAAATATATGGTTTTGGTGGCAGTATTGTGAGGGTCATACTTTGAGAACACCTGATAGAGACGTCATGCAAATGGGACTGGAAACAATTTTTGAGATGCCAGTGAAGGCAGTGGCTCAGGTTAGAGGCTTGGGGCAAACCTGAAGTTCCCATGAGCCATTGGGAAGATGGCTCATGGGAACACAGCCATCTTACTGATTCTGTGTCTCATCTGCAAAATAGAGATAATAACAGTATTTATCTTACAGGTTAAGATTAAATAAAACCATCATTACAAAATGGCTAGCACAGCGTTTAGCACTGTAAATACCCTACAATTGGTGGAAGCTGAAGAAAACCAGGAAAAAACAACAATGTTCAGGTTTTTATTTTGCAGTGCCTCTGGGTTGGAAGAGACTTGAGAGATTCCTTCTTCAGTATTGCTAGCAGATGTCTGTCCAACTTTAGCGTGAAGACTTCCAATGACCCAGCCTCTGGACACTACCCCCTGAGGCAGCCTTTCCATTGTTAAGCCACTCCAGATGTTATGTTAACTTCTTCCTTAAATCTACTGGAATTATGTTTGTCAGTTACCACTCTCCATGAATCCTAATCTGCCCTCTGAAGCATCATCAAACACTACTCTCATTGCCATAAAAGTCCTTCAAATGTTTAAAGGTAATTATCATGGATTTCCTCAGTATTTTCTTCTTTAGGAAGGCAAAAGGATAGGAGATGAAACTGAGTTCAGAGTTAGAGTCCTGGGCTTTTGTCTCGAGCCAGCTGGGTGTCCTTGGGCAAGTCACTCGACAATGCTGAGCGTCAGTCTCACTCTAGCCCCAAATTCTATGATTCTACAATTTCTTCCATTTTTTCTCTTCCTCGGGCATAGACATGTTTCCAGACCCCTCACTGTAGCAATTGCCTTTGCATTGTTTGACAAGAACAGAACAGCAGCCCCCCTTTGGGAAAATTCTCTCACTCTTTAGGATCTGATCTTCCCTCTAACCTTTTGATCTGATCTCTCACTCTTACCAAGTGGTTTGAATGGAAGATGCCCAGCTTTTAGAAATCTCACACCCCAGGCTATCACCATGGGCCATGCATAGTCCTCCCATGTGCTGGCCACAGTCAATTAGCCTAGAGTTAGGCAACTTACCCAAGTTTAACTAATCAGACCAGAGAGAACAAGGATTAATTCATCTCTGGAGTTGGACTTGGAAGGAGGTAACAGCTCCTAGGGCCTATAATTCTCCTTCTTGGAGACGACTTCCCAGAGAATGACAACCACATGCTGAGAAACATAAAAGAGAGAGAGGTGGACAGGTAACCTTGTGAAGTTGAAGCCCTTGGTTACAGATTATCTCTGAGGACCAACTGCACCACTACTGTTCCCATAGTTTGGTTAATCCCCCTTTTGCCCAAACTGGGGTTCTTTCCTTACAAACAAATGAATCCAGAGTAATACACTCACCTTTCTAAGCAGGCCTCAAAAGGAGATAGCTCTGACTTATCCTTCCCCACTCCCAACCCCTCCACCTAATTCTCCACTCCCCTGCCCTTCTGCCAACAGCTATTCCAGATGGGTAACTAGAGTCCATGTATAGAACACAAAAAGGCTGTCGCTTCTTCCAGCCTGGCCACTGCTCAGAAGGGCATTTCAAGGCTTCATCTTAGAGCAGTCATGCCACTTTGCTGATTCATATCCAACATGTGGCCACCTCACACTCCCAGCTCCTTTTCACATAAACCATGGAAGCCAGGACTTGGCCTTGGCTATGCCACAATTGTATAGTTCAGATTGTTCTGTTTTGTAGTGGGGGGTTGGGGTGGGGGGATGAGGTTTGGGTCTTAGTTGCAAATAAACACTTCGCCTTGTTAAATGTTCCATGTTGGGTTGGGGTCAGCGTTCCAGTCTGTTCAGATGGTTTGGACTCAAGATTTCATCATCGGTGACAAAGCCTCTTGACTGGCCTGCCAAGTGCCCTGGGTCACAGATGGGCCAGGATAGCCACTCCCTCAGTGCTCTGGTTCACGGAATGAAGTGTGGGGCTCTGAACCCACATTAGCAGCTTCTGACCCCAGCAGCCTCATCATTCTTTCAGTGTTCCTATTTCAGGTCTCCACAGTTAGGGTAACATAAGGAAGTTAAATTTTGTATAACATAAAAGTATCTGTGTCACTCACAAGTAAAGCCACTGTCTGCTGGGAAGGTTACCAACTGAACGGGAGAAAGTTCACAGAGACACTGCCCCCAAATCAAAAGCCAACGATAGGAACACATAATGATTGAGAGGTGGCCTTGAAAACTATAAAAGTCAAATGTGTTGTAAAATATATTTCAATATAGCCATTTTTAAGGTTTTGTTTATTTATTTTTAGAGAGAGAGGAAGGGAGTGAGAAAGCGGGGGCGGGGGGGACATGAATGTGAGAAACACTGATCGGTTGCCTCTCGCATGTCACCAACTGGGGGCCTGGCCAGCAACCCAGACATGTGCCTTAACAGCCATTCTTAAAAAGTCAAATGTGAGCCAAGGAATGTTATCTTGTGCAAGCATAAAATCGTGTTAAAAAATGGGCTTAACCCTTTTCGCATAAAATCCAACAATAGTTGATTCAGTCTCTAGGTGGTTTACTTAAAATAGCATACAGCCCTGACCAGTGTGGCTCAGTTGGTTGGGTATTGTTCCACAGAGTGAATGGTCGCCCGTTTGATTCCCGGTCAGGGCACATGCCTGGGTTGCAGCTTTGGTGCCTGATCAGGGTGCGCGTGAGAGGATGTTTCTCTCTCACATTGATGTTTCTCTCCCTCTCTTTCTCCCTCCCTTCCTCTCTCTCTAAAAATAAATAAATAAAATCTTTTTTTAAGAAAGAAATAACATTCAACTGAAATTATGATCAACTGTTAATATGATGAAATCAATTTACTTTCTTAATTTTTAGTTTTACTTTTCAAAATAAAGCCCCAATAAATTGTTTCCCAGGATCAGTATGTCTTTGGATTATGAGGGCTTCCTAAACTTGAGTTGTTGCCATTGTTGCAACTTTTGTGCACTGTCCTTTGTCCTCAGAAAAGCCGTGCCCCTCTGCTTTGCCACATGACAAATCTTGGAAACTCGGAAGACAGTTTCCATGATTCCAGAGGAACTTCTTTTCTCCACAACAAGGCTTATTTTTTTCAAACATTTATCATCTGACAGAATTTAAAATCCCCTCATTCATTCCAGTCATTCAATAATTTACTGAAGGCCAACTATGTGTGAAGCTCTGTCCTAGGCACTGGGGACACGGCAGTGAAAAAAATCACCACTCTCCTGAGGCTTACATTCTATGGAAGGGACAATAAATAAAAGAAAGTGACTAAATGGATGAGTAGATGAATGAATGAGTGACTGGATGGAAGGAAAGAAGGGTGGGTAGAAGAATGGATGGAAGGATATATAGAAGGAAGGAAGGATGGATGGATGGATGGATGGATAGATGGATGGATGGATGGATGGATGGATGGATGGATGGACGGATGAATGGAAGGATGGAAGGGTGGAAGGAAGGAAGGAAGGATATCTGTATGTGCCTGCCATTGAAAGAGTGAGCACTTCACGTAAGCTGACCAATGCCGGGTAGAGGAGGAGCCTCTTCTCTGACACTAGTACTTCTGTTCATAAAACCTCAGTGTGGCATTTCCTTTTTTTGGAGGTGGCTTTGCTCTGCTGACCACATTTAACTCATCTTCAACAAAACCCACCAGACCTTCTTGCAAATGCTACTCTTACACTATACATCCCTTCCTCCTGTTCTCATACAACAGTTTCATGATATTTTTGGATCCTGAGCAGGATTTTTATTGATTCTTATTAATTTTAACTTATCTTTAACCCATCCTTCTAAACACCACACACTTAGATGAACTACAAAGTGAAACTTTCAAATTGTAAGACTGTATTAATATCCACGCCTCTATATCACTGCTGTCTACAAACTTAAAGAAGAAAAATGTTCATTTTAAAATTGAACACTTGAATAAAACTAAACTACTCTAAAATTTCAGACAGTCGAAATTACTACTCTGAGAAAATGGCTACCCTGCCTGAAAGCCATGGTTAACTTGGGCTCCATGTTACCATTAGATTATCATGTGCGTAACCTTTGCAGTAACTACTAGCCATGCCTTCTCTTCTCTTTCCCAAGATGGGTGCCCAGGAAACTCATTCTCCCCTTAATGGATGCTGTAAGGAACTGTCAGAGGGGCCTTCAGGATATCTCAAGTCCCTTTTATTATTCAAAGAAAGATCCCTAACTTCTGTTTCAGAGCACTGCACACACCTGGCATTGTCATTAATGGGACAACTGGCTGTTTATTGGTCCCCTCCCTCTGGGACACAGAAACTCTGCAAGAGCAGGAACTAAGTGTGGCTTTTTCATCAAGTTTTCCCAGGACCCTGTAGAGTGCCATCCCTGTGGCAAGCACACCATAAGCTCAATCAATATTTGTTGACTATAAATATAAATTAACAGTCTCATCTCTGCCACTAATTGTGTCACACTGGGCAAAGCCTCTAACCCCTCTGGGTCCTCCTGTGTTCATTTTAAACTGAAGGGATTGGGCCAGATGATCCTGAGGTTTCCTTTTCTAATGTTAATATTCTGTATTTCCACCTTGCGGACTAGTGGCTCCCGTCTCTATTTCCCGATTAGAGACTCTGAAGCCAGACAGTTTCCAGAGCACTGGCAAGTTTTCATCACACGAACATCCCAGACCATGGAAGGAGGGATACTGAAGGATTTCTGTGGCCTATGGAACTCTGAATTCTAAGCGACTACAAAATAAAAATAAACGTTTAGGCTGCCAAATCACTGTGTGATTATCTCGACATTACATTCTCCTGAAAAACATTTAACACACAAATCTATAATCAATCACAGTCAGAGACCTCCTCCTGCAACAAAGCAAGTCTTTGAGAAATGATATTCATACAGTGTTGTCAAATGAAAGGGGAAATCTGTTTCAGAATGAGTAACAGGTTGGCTCTGTTTGGAATGCCAAATGCCACATCCTGCCACAGAAATGGTCTCCCACATTTTATGTGCTCAAAAAAAATGAGTCAACAGCTAACTCTAATATTCTATTTGCGATCTTTAACGACAGCCACAGCCTCAAACATTATCTGTATATGTAAAAGGAAACTTATTTCAGTCCAGTTTAGAAGTAGAGCATTTTCATTTCATCATCACCCTCCCCTCTATTTCCTGTGTTATCAGATGTTGGAGAGAGCCAGCAGTCTGTTTGTGAAACTGGCAACTTCGCAGCAAAACATGCACGTTCAACCAGCATTCTTTTCCCCAAGAACCTAGTATGGATCCAACCTTGTAAGAGTCATAGGGAAGATGCACATATGCGGAAGGCATAAACCCAGAACAAAGAACAAAAAGGTACCAAGGAGTTCCTGAACTGACCAAGCCAATTGTAGAGGTCTCCTCTGAACTCTACAGATTTCTTCAGTTCAGTGCTCTCCTTCAGATAGGACACACCCAGCCTAACCTTGGCTCCTAGCAGACCCAAACGCCCCCCATGGAGCCAACAAGTCCAACTGTTAACTAGCTTCCACAACGGCACACCTGATTCTTTCATGGGACCAGCTATCCTGTCCAGTACATTTTAAGGATGGAGACAGTAAAAAGGATGTACTCTATGGACCTGGTCTTCCTCTGAATCAACTTGAAGGGTTTCCGATTAGTCACACCCTGACTATGTGGCCACAAGACAAACCTGCCATGGAAACAGCTAATGATCCAAGTGGCACCTGCAGCACAGGCCACTAAGAAGGACATTCATGGGAAAACTTTCTCTTTCTCCACCTGGGACATTCAAAATGGGCTCAAGGGTAAGGAAAATGGACAAGAATCCATGGGTGCACCTACCCATAGGGTGATCCACCCATCCACCATTTACTAGGCACTGACCACACATAAACACTGTCAGTAGGGACCAGCATTTTCTTTAGAAACATAGACATGGTGAAAATGAAATAGTCTCCAAATGTTTTTTTTCCCCACAGAAAAGACAATTTTTTCAATTACTGACTTTGTCCATTTCTCTGTCTTAGAAAACCAACGAACCACTGTTTGTGTTTCCATTTCACCAAATTTTGTCTAAATTAGGAAGTTTTCTGCTCATAAGTCCATATGACAAGTCTTCTGTGATTTCAATAATTTCTCCAAGGGGCAGATAAAAAGTCATTTACAGCATAAATCATCCTATTGCCTTGGCCATCTGACACACTCTCCGTCATGTGAATGGCACTGGAAACAAATTGAAAAGCTGTCAAAACATCCTGTAATATAGGGAAATTAACAGACTCATTGTGTCATGCACATTTGCCCCCATTTCCCCTGTCCCCGTTACCTTCCTATGAACCCACAAATCTACATGTAGACCCTAACAAACAGCACAGGGAAGAAGTCAGACGCATGCGTGCTTTCATTCTCACAGCACCACGTGGTCCCAGCACCACGTTATATTCCCCTAAGACTGCATTTGGGCTCATGCACACAAACAGAAAGCTATGATTATGTCATTTAAGGCCCTATTTAAAAATTCTGCTGTGAAAGATAATTTGTTAGCTGAAATAACACACACTGTCTTGATGGGATTTTGAAAACTATCAGATTGAGACCCAGCAATGCAAAGTAAGGTACGTAAACATCACACATAGTTAAAATGAAATTTCATGGCTCTAAAGGTTTGAGATGTTCACTTGTGCTCTTCCCAGCATTTTAAAAAGGAGAAGAACAGATCCAGGGTGGCCACGTGACTCGCCCAAGGTGGCAAAACCAGTCAGAGTCCATGAAATAAATATACACCCTTATTCTCTTACTTTTTATCGTAAAGACTGTAGTAACCCAAGAGACGTCAATCCAGATTTGACTGGACGAGAGTAAAAACATGACTCAAACATAATCAGCTATCCCTTCCTTGAAGTCATTAGCCCACACCAGTCAGTGACGGTGCCGACAGTGCAGCAATTACACACACGAATATCACGCCACTTCCCCTTCCCCAGAAGAGCAGCCTAATGAAGCCAAGAAAGAGGCTAAGGGGTTCACACAGAGGAGCTTCACCTGAAGCTTGACCTCTTTGTATGGGCTGGGTGCAAGCCCAACGCCTTCCTCTGGATCCACAAAATCCCCATGACTCCATCATCTTTCTCTGTCACAATTCCTAACTGAAAGTCAAGCACGAACATGGTAGAAAAACTAGAACAATGGAGAAATGTCCAAGTTCAAAATGTCCTTCAGTCATCCAAAAGCAACCACTACCAACAACTTCTTGTGTGTCCTTTCAGGAAAAAAGTCACCCAAACGTAGTTTTAAAAAGTTGTGTGTGTGTGTGTGTGTGTGTGTGTGTGTGTGTGTGTGTGTGTGTGTGTTGAGCATCCTGACTTGATTCTGTCTTGACATAGGTTGCCAAGAGATCAGTCCCACTATTTCAGATGATAAACTGGTCATTTCAAGGACAGAAAGAAACTCTGTCGTTAATCAAAGCTAATTTTGTCTTAGTGGCCACTGTATTTGTGGCCCTTGGGAAGATAGTTAAGCAGCTGACAAAATACTGAAAGGGGCAAAGAAAGGGGAAGAGTAAAGAGGAAGCACAGGAAAGAGGAGATTAGTGAGAAAAGGAAAGAAAAAATACGGGGGGATTACATACCGACCAGCACCTGGCAGATGCTCATTCAGATCTTTCTGAATGACTGACTGACCATATGAGTGAGTGAATGGAGAAACCAGGATAGGCATATTTTTACACATGACCTTTAACATATTAACTGACATGGCCTGAAAAGTAAGCATCCTTCTAGATCTACACTGTCTATCATGCATGGTAGCCATTGGCCACACGTGGCTATTGAACATTTGACATGAAATATACACCAGATCTCAAAGACTTAGTATTTTTAAAGAATGTAAAATATCTCATTAATAATTTTATATTGATTAGATGTTGAAATGAGAATATTTTATTTTATTTTTGAGAATATTTTAGACATATTAGGTTAAGTAAATCATACTTTAAAATTAATATACCTGTTTCTCTCTCTCTCTGTGTGTGTGTGTGTGTGTGTGTGTGTGTGTGTCTTTCTCTCTCATTAGTGTAGCTACCAGAAAACTTTAAATTTCCTGTGTAACTCATCTTATACATGTTTTGGAAAGCAGTGGTCTGGACTGTAGATATTATTACAGCACTGAATACGTCTATCTTTCCCTGATCAATCTCAGCCCTTAGTACAGGGCCTTGAGAATAGTCAATGTCCAATAAATATGTACCAGATTAAAGGCCGTCTGTGGTGCAAGGCAATAACTAAGCTTCAGACTGCAAGGCAGGAGGCCCTGACCATGATCCTAGCTCTAACATAAAAGCAGCTATGTGACCTTGGACAAGTCATTGAAACTGGCTAACTCTTATTTTTCTCATCTTTGAGTTGGAGATAATTTCTGCCTTTTAGAAAAATCGCATGGACCAAATGAAATAATGTCCATATAAGAGCTATGAAATGGGAAAACAGATGTCCAGTCCCTTCGAAGTCCTAGTGATCTCTTTGAGCAACAGTCCCAGGAGAAGTGAGATGCAGAAAAGACGGAAACAACAGGGCAAGAAACTAATGGATTACATTCCTGTAGCTCCTATTTCCATTCTGGCACATGTTAGAAAGCTCAGACCAGGACAGGTGCAAACTTGAGAATTCTCACACCAGTGGAAACTTCAGCATTCATCACTCCCTTTTCACTGCGTCTCACCAACCACAGGTGGTGAAAGGACTTACAAATACGTTCCTTGAGGGGCCACAGAAAGACTAATAAACTGGGAGGAGAAGGCTGTCTCTGGGTGGCTGACCAAAGCATCAGGATGGCCAATTACACTATACCATCTGGGGCTCACAGCCTTATAGGAAATTGATAATCTCAGGAGACTCTCAGGCCTCAGTGGAAAAGTTCCATAGGCACAAAAATCTACCGTGGGCATGTGTCCTTACTGTTCCAAGCACAGCTAGGAGAGTGGAGGCGTCTTATTCTACAAGGCAACCAGGGTACCTGGCAAGGGAAATCCAAGGGACACTTGGACAGACTTGGACAGGCTGTAGCTTTTTAGTGACACCCAGATAGATTTCACCATCACAGTTGAGCATCTTCCCCATCATCAAAGATCACTTCAAAAGAGAAAACTGTGTGAAGAATGCATCCTTCAGCAGGAAGCACTTAAGGAGGAGCCTTGGGGAGGCTGCGGACTAACCCACAGCAGAGAAAAAGCCGACCCAACCACCCACAGCCACGAGGCAAGGGGACAGCAGAACAAAAATAGTTCATTTCAAGCGGCTCATGGTCAGATTCTTTCGTTATTCTCTGAAAGGCCCCACAGAAGCCCCAAAAGTCAATGGCTTACCATCAGCGAGGCCACCACGCCAAGGACAGCAAGGAGGGTGCAGTGACTTCCCCTTTGCTGTGAAGTTCTGACTCTCTTCCCTTCTCTAAAGGCTGCTGCCTGTGATGTGGAAGCGAGTTGTGCCATAGCCAAGCTCTGACCCCATGGGACCAGTGCCCCGTGACCCACATTGTAAGAGCCCATAGGGCCTGAGCTGTTGCCGGCTCATCCAACCAGAACACCAAGGACAGGACAGCATGCCTGGAGCAGAGCCTGGAACCAGGCTGCACAGTAGAACCAGCTGCGGAGCCTTTTTGAAATTCATATTCCCAGGACTGATACCCTGAAATTCTCATTCTATAGGTCTGAGGTAGGGCCCAGGAACCTGCATTTTAAACAAAGTGCAGGGCAATGCCAATGCCC
>PVKM010029753.1:0-17623 GCA_004027735.1 Carollia perspicillata | reverse complement strand
AACAAATGGGGAAGAAACATAAAATGCAGTAAAAATAGTCTCTTCAACAAATGATGTTGGGAGATCTAGACAGCTACATACAAAAAGATGAAACTCAACCACCAACTTACACCATTTACAAAAATAAATTCAAGGTGGATAAAAGACATAAATATAAGTCACAGCACCATAAAAGTCCTAGAGGAGAACTGCTAGAGAAGTACTTCCTGAAAATTGATTTCTTTTGCCAGATTGGGGAAATTTTTCTTCATCATTTTTTTCAAGTAAGTTATCAATTTCTTGCTCTTGTTCTTCTCTTTCTGGCACCCCTATGATTTGGATTTGGAAGATTTAAAGTTGTCCTGGAGGTTCCTAAGGCTCTCCTCATTTTTTTGAATTCTTGTTTCTTCATTCTGTTTCAGTTAAATGTTTATTTTCTCCTGACCTTCCAAATCTTTGTTTTGTGTCCTGATTTCCTTTCACTGTTGGTTCTCTGTATATTTTTCTTTATTTCACTTTGAATAGCCTTCCTTTCTTCCTTTATTTTGCAACCATACTAAATCATTTCTGTGATCATCCTGATAACCAGTATTTTGAATTCTGCATCTGATAGATTGGCTATCTTCTTGTCATTTAGTTCTTTTTCTGGAGCTTTGATCTGTTCTTTCATTTGGGCCATACTTCTTTGTCTCAGCACAGCAGCTGTAACATTGTAAGGGACAGGACCTTAGGTATTCACCAAGGCAGGGCATCCCCCTTCACTTCCTTTTGGTGCTGTGTGTCAGGGGAGGGGTCATAGAGGGAACAGTGCTGCTTCCTAGGCCCTGGCTCTGCTTTTATTCACTTCCCCTGCTACCCACAAGTGAATTGGGCCCTTCTGGTGCTGATTCCCATGTGCATGTGTTTGTATACATTCTAGGACTATGTGTGTCCCTTCAACAGACTGTCCTATGAGACTGGGAGTTTCTTCCACCACCACAACCCACACAGATTTTTACAGCCAGAGGTTTTGAGGCTTCATTTCCCTGCATTGGAACCCTGGATTGTGCAGTCTGTCTCACTCCTCAGTTGTTCTTCCCAGTTTATCCACATGTGGATATGGGACTACCTGGTCCACTAGCCTCCACCTTGCCCCACATCCTTTCCATCTTGCCCATCTGTCTCCACCCCTCCTATCCATCTGGATGAATGTTTCTTCTTTAACTCCTTGGTTGTCAGACTTCCATACAGTTTTCTGTTTTTTTTAATTGGTTGTTATTCTTCTTTTGATTATGTGAGGAAGCAAAGCATATCTACCTATGCCTTCATCTTGGCTGGAAGCTGAAGTGTCTCTGTCCTTTGATTCTAAATGATAGCTTTGCTGGGTAGAATAATTTGGGTTGTAGGTCATTGCTTTTCATCACTTTGAATATTTCATGCCAGTCCCTTCTCATCTGCAAAGTTTCTTTTGAAAAATCAGCTAGCAGTCTTATGAGTGTTCCGTTAGAGGTAATTAACTGTCTTTCTTTTGCTGTTTTTAAGATTCTCTCTTTGTCTTTAACCTTGGCACTTTAATTACAATGTGTCTTGGTGTGGGCTTCCTTGGGTTGATCTTGTTTTGGACTTTCTTCATTTCTTGGACTTGTATGTCTATTTCCTTCATCAGGTTATGGAAGCCTCCCATCATTTCTTTAAATAGATTTTCAATTACTTATTCTCTGTCTTTGGTTTCTGGTACCCCTATGATGCAAATGTTGGTACACTTGATGTTGTCCTAGAGGTACCTTAAACTATCCTCATCAAACTTTTTTTCTACTTTTGTTGTTTTGACTGGCCATTGTCTGCTACTTTGTTTTCCAAATTGCTGATTTGATCTTCAGCTGATCTAATCTATTGTTGATTCCCTCTAATGTAGTCATTTCAGTTATTGTATTCTTCATTTTTTAAATCCTCCCCTGAGGCTGTGCTTATTGATTTGAGACATAGGGGAAGTGAGGGAGAGAGAGAGGGAGAGAAACATCAAGGTGATAGAGAAACATTCATTGGTTGCCTCTTATACATGCCCCAACCAGGGATCAAAACCACAACCCAGGTATGTGCTGTGACCAGGGATTGAACCCATGATCTTTCAGTTTATAGGACTATGCTCCAACAAACTGAGCCACAGCAGCCATTCTTCATTTTTACCAGGTTCTTTTTATGTTTTCTGTCTCCATTTTTATTTTTATTTTTTTTTGTTTAAAATATAGCAGTTCATATGTTCTAACCCTAATTTCATTGAGCATCTTTATAACCAGTGTTTTGAACTCTGCATCTGATAGATTGCTTGTCTCCATTTTGTTTAGGTCTTTTTTGGGAGTTTTGTTTTATTCTTTCATTTGGGACATGTTTCTCGGTCTCCTCACTTTGGCTGCCTCCCTGTGTTTGTTTCTATGTATTAGGTAGGTCTGCTACATCTCCTGGTTTTGGTGCAGTAGGACCCAGTGGTGCAGTCTTTCTGATCACCTCAGTTGGATGCTCCAGCTGTGTTTCTTGTGTGGGTTGTGTATGCCCTCTTGTAGTTGAGCATTGATTGCTATTGGCATATCAGTGGGAGAAATTGTCTCCCATGTTATTTGGTTGTGAAGATTGGCCATTACTACATAGGAGCTGCTATGTAGAGGCCAGCCATATGGAATGGAATTTGCTTCAGTGGAGCTCTAGTGCCTGCCAAATCTGCCCTTTGGGTATGTAATTTTTGGAGATGACTGTGTATTGGAGGAGGTGGTGTGATCTGAAGCTTGCCACCAGGTGTGTTGGTTCTGAGGCTCCCTTGGGGAGTGGCATGCCTCTCGTGTTGGCTAAGGTCATCTGCTGCCTGTGCTTTGCCATGGGCCACCTGGTATGAGCTACTAAGTGACCTAGAGATAATTGGTGTTTATGCTGGGCTTAGAGGTGCCTGGGAAAGGCTAAGCTTCAAACCAAGACAAGATGCCACTAGTTCCAAGCTTGGAGCCACTTAGGAAGAGGTATGGCCCACTCTGAAGCCAGATGTTGCTTATTTTGCATTTGTGAACCTTTGAGAAGTCTTAGAAAAATCTGCAGCATGAGCCAAGATAGGCCTCTTGTATTAAAAAGCCACTGCAAGTGGCTTTGGTGGACCCACAGCCAGGTGGGGTTGGGTCTCAGGGAAACTCCAGGGTGAGGCGAACAGCGTTAGACAGGTTAATGGAGACCCAGATATCATGTCTGCTTATGCCTGCAGCCTTGGTGAGAGGAGGTCTCAGCAAAGGATCAATGGCTTCTTCCAGCACTTCTGTCTGGGAGAAAGCTGCCACTCAGCTATCACCTAAAGTCAGACCATTCAGTTCTTCCCTTTAGGTCCCAGCACCTTCCTTGTTGCTGCCCTGGTGCTGGAGCTCAGAGTGGGTGAGACTGAGCAAGTCCATGCATGAGTCCTTTAACAGGAATGCTTTGGACTCTAGAAGCCTCCATCTCACTCAACCATAATTTCCTCCAGTATTTATAGCCAAAAGTTATGGGATTTTTCTTCCTTGCGCTGGAACTCTGGGCTGGGGGCCTGGCATGGGACTGGGACCCCTGGCTTTTGTGGGGAGACCCCTATAACCAAGATATCCTTCCTGATTTGTAACCATACACATGTGTGTGGGACCAAAAAGTTCTGTGTCTCTGCCCTTCCTATCAGTCTCAACATGGCTTCTGTATACCCTTAGCTATAGGACTTCTATTCAGCTAGAGGAAATACTCAATGATGGTTATTCTGCAGTTTAGCTATAATTTTGATATGGTTGTGGGAAGACTTGATTGGCATTTACCTACTCCAGCATCTTGACTAGAAGTTAACCAGTTGGTTTTAAAGTAATGTTTGAAAAAATGCTGATTTGTGTAATATTCTCATTATAAGCCTACATTTTCATTTCTTTCAATATCCAATATCTGAAAATCCCTAGAAGACATAGGGCAGGAAAACGTTGACTTTAATTATTAACTGAAAGACCTGACTTCAATTCTAGGTCAGTTATTTACTGGCTGTCTTACTTCAGCAAGATAACCTTACCTTTCTGAATCTCATTTCTTTTTCCTTATGAACACACTGTCTATTGTGAGGAATAATATTTGTTTATTGTAGAACACTTAGAAAAATCTGAAAGCAATTAGAAGGAACAAAAAAATTAATCATATATCTGGCCCCTGCTGATAGCTATTGTTATCATTCTATATATGGAGAGACTGAATACACAGATAGACAATGGCCAGAACTTATATAAAATTAGAACTGTGGCCCATAAACCCCAGCAACCAGAGTAGGAAGTTAGACTACAAACTCTGCAGCAATCAAGCCCCAAACCATCAGGGCTTGGTCAGTAACCTCTGGCTTCCCTAATTTTTGGCTCCCGCTTCCAGTTTAGGACCAACCAGAAAAAGACAAATATGTTCTCTTAACTGATCACACAGGATGCCCCACTTCTCATCAGCCCATCTCCCATTTCCCAACAGCCTCCCATCAGGATATGCCTGAAGCCTTCCCCTTTTTCCACTACAAAAGTTTTCCTGGCTTTCTGTCTTGGTTGACTCCCTTGTATAGCAAGCTCTGAACAAATCGTCTTTGCTTGTTCCCATTTGGGTGGTCTTCTTTTATTTGAACAATATTCTTCTTCATTCTTTTTTCCCTATGGATATTCATCCATAGGATATTCATCTCTATTGATATTCATCCTATGAATGAATATTCATCATCATATATTTTACCATTTGGATATACTGTATTATGTAGCTCTGAAAATATGTCATAAAATATCTAGTGACTTGGAAAAATCATTAGATATGATTTTCAAGTGGCTGATGATAATCATTTTATGAACATATCCTCAGTTAACCATTGCTCTGTTGTTTGGCCCTTTAGCCTGTCTTTGCTCATCTGTAAAATGGGCATATGAATATCAATTCTTAGGATAGTTGTGAGAATAAAACGAAATCAAATCTGTAGCTTCTAGAAGAATTTCAGGCACATAATAGACATGCCATAAATGTTAATAACCCTGCCAGTGAACCAGGGTGTTTCATGCCAAGGCTCTATCACTCTTCACTTTTCTACCCCTGCTCCCCACAATCTGGATCCCTTTGCAGGCTTTCAGTCTTCCCCACTGGGGACAAAGCAATTGTATTGCCCAGGAAAGCAGTCTGGGAGGCACAGATCAGGTTTCTTAGTTTAGCCCATAGCAAAAAATCTACTCAGAGAGAGAATTTGGTGATGAGTAAACAAAGCCCCTGTAGGGGTTTTCCTGTTGACATGGCAACCTGACTACCAGCTGTCAGGCAGTTAGGGTACTTCACCACCAGGGCCTGATTAACAATTCTCATTCGACGCAGGGGAATGGTGGATATATAAAAACACTTGTTCTAGGGGCTCCTTTAATCACCCCCTCTGCTACATTAAACAAGTCCCTCTTTGAAGCTTGATTTAGGGTATGCTCTTTATTATCCTCCCCTACCCCTCCCCATTTGCTTAACCCAGGGCCACAAATAATATCTGCTTGAAGACTTTTTGTCTTCCAGTTTCCACCTGGCTGGCTTTCAAAAGCTTTCCCAGCCCATGCTTCAGCTTATCCTTTGCAGGAACATTCAATATATAGAAACTACAGGAAGACACAATAGACAAGAAACAGCTAGTTGTCATAGCACAATCTGATTCAGAGAGAAATCACTTCCTTAAGGAGCAAGTTATTGCTCTGAAGTCAGGGACAAATAGTTTGGAGTCTAGTTATTTTGAACACACAGCACAGTGGAGCCTAGGTTGTCTGATACAAGCAGATTCCATCTCTTTTTCACTCCTTAAACTTCAGACAAAGGGTATGTTTTCTTTTCTGGAGGAGCACACAGTTGTCTCAGGGCAGATTTGTATAGTGGTGCAGGTTGTATGACCACTGCATAAAGTCACCTGACAGAGGGACTCAATAGGACCTGAAATCCACAGTAGTTGACAGAGGTGGCATGGCCTGCAAAGCCTAAAGTATTTACTATCTGGCCCTTTACAGAAAAAGTTTGCAGAACCCTGGAATAAAAGGAATTGTCTGGTTTCAAAAAGAAATTAGAGTTGCAGAGTGAAAAGTGGCAAGACCCTCACTTTTAAAACAATTATTTATTGATTTTAGAGAGAAAGGAAGGGAGAGAAAAAAGATAGAGATTTGTTGTTCCATTGATCTATGTATTCATTGGTTACTTCTTGTATGCACCCTGAGCAGCACTTGAACCTGCAACCTTGACATATTGTGATGACACTCTAACCAACAACGTTACCCAGCTAGGGTTGGCAGAGCCCTCACTTTCTGTAGTGGTGGTACCTCTCAGGGTAGCAAGACATCAAAAGAATGATTGGACTGAAGACAACAGGGCTTTCTGCTTTAGCAAGATTTGTGTACCCACAGAAGTGTAGAGCTTCTGAGAGTGTGGGCAGGGACCCACTGCCAGCTTAGACAGTGAGGAGGTTGGTGATCATGGGATGGGCAGTCAGGAGCCTTTTTTCTGTTATCTGGGTACCACAAATGTCTTCTGGATTCTAAAGTGACTCCCAGAGGGGTGACTAAGATGGAATTTCTACCCAGCCTGGAGGAAGTGAGGCTTGAAAACTTATTTAAACTGAGTTCAGTGAAAACAAAGAAATAATCATTTCTTACTTATCTGAGTGTGGACACTAAGACTGATCATTACTTGCACTCTGGAAGACTCTGTTGTATGAGTTGTAATGTTAGAAAACTACAGAATTGGAGTGCCTGTGGAATCCAGGAAGTGCATCTGAGCCAGGAGGACTGAAGGATGAGAAGCAGGAGCTGGCTGAGAGAGAAGCATTGTCAATGTCCACAGGCTTGTCTCTCCTCCACCCTCCAGGGACAAGCACAAACTTGGGTCATAGTTGGTACTAATTAAATGCATCATGAGTATGCAGGCAAATTGTTTTTCTTCTCCCTTCTAAGTCTTCAGAAGGTATTATTAATGTAAATTTAATGTAAATTTAACTAAATTGCTATCCCTACTAGATATTTGCATTGAAGCCTTACCTATAGTAGTGGGCCAAAAATACTATTTTGTACTTAAAGGGACTCAAACATCAGCAAATTAGTAGGGGGAGCAGGTGACTCAGGCAACTTTCTGGGCATTTGAAGTCAGAACCCCAGCAATGACACTAGTAGCTACAGCACACCCATTAGGCGTCAGGTTCTAAGAAAAGTACCTTAAATGAATTGTCTGGGGTCATCACAGAACTGCTGCAAGGCAAGTATGCTTATTGAACAGATGGCGAAATAAGGTTGAGAGAGAGACCAAGAAATGAGCTCTAAGTCACACAGCTACCATGCATTTTTCTCAGACTTGTAAGTCCCAAAGCGAGGGTGGTCCTGGAAGGAAATATTTAACCACCATTTCCCAGAACAGGTTGCTGGGAGTAGTCTTCTAGTCTTTTCTTCCACATGTTGGATTTCTGAACATTAGCAGTGACTCGGCTATAGAAAATGTTCTCTAAGCTTTCTCTGAAATTTTTCCCAAGTTATTTGCAGCTGATTTTTTTCATCAATCATCTCAGAAGAAACATAGCTAAATCCCTGCTTCATTAGATTTCTCTGAAGCCTGGGAAGTTTAGGAAGAGAACATTATTTTGAATAATCAGCATTCTATGTTAGAATTTCCCTGTGTATAAGAACATACCTGGATTAGAGTCCTGTGGGCTTGTCTGGCTCCTTCTTTATACAACGTATATGAAAGTCTTTATAATGCAGAGTTTGGTTTGGTGATATTCTCAGCAATAAAATGCAGTGTAAATTAGAATTTCTTCTCACCCCCATTACCAGACCTATTACTGAACAGACTTCAAGATCCAGTTATAATTCATAATGTAGTACAACATATTTCCAATTCTCACAATACCTCAGGGACTTCAATGATTTACCTGGGACTTATTTACATTTGTTGCTTCTTGTTTTTATAATGCCAAATAACTCAATTTGTTATGTAAAGAGTCTATATTTTACTGAATCTTTGCTCCAATGCTCTCTGTGTTATCAGCTCACAGAAACAAGGAGCTTGTTTTCTGTGAAGGAGAGAAAGGGGTCTGTCCTCCCAGGGAAGGTGCATCTCAGAATAGGGTTTGTAAGGAGCTTACTTTTTGGTCTTATATTGTTTTGGCATTAGTGGAACACTTAAGACCCAGGCTTTTAGAAAATTAGCGTCTTTCTCTGAGCACAAAAAGCAAAACAAAAGAAACAATTTGACAAAAATTAAAATTCATATTATCACACCATTCATATTTGTCATATTTATTTATACATGCTGTGTTTCTTAAGTACTAAGCAGCATGCTTAGTATTTCACATCGATCTACTTACTTAATTCTTTCAGCCACCTTAGGAGGTAAGTAAGGTTATTATCCATATTTTATAGATGACAGGGCACAGAGAAGTTAAGTAATTTGTAGGAAGTTACCCAGAGGGAGTAAGAGCTAGATGTGGGATTCGATTCCACCAAAACAGTCTGACGCCAGATCTCAGATTCTCCGACACCCTGAACAGTTATATTTCCTTGTAATCATTCAATAGATTTTATATCAGTGGCTATACATATATCACATTAATAAAGTTTCTTGTACTATGTGTATAGCTCAGTGTCTCCCCTTTTTTCTACTTAACATGTCATAAACATTCCTCCTTGTCATTAAATTGTTAACAAAGACATTTTAAGTTGAGAAAGACCAATTTGTTACATGTTTGGAAAACAAAGTATTAATGTGTCATTTCACATTCTATTTCAAAACAAATTTCATGTGGATTAAAGACTTAAAAGTTCTAAAAAAATTAGAAAAGTGTAAGTGAATCGGGATTACCAGAGTTTGAATCAAAGTCCAGTCATATATCGCCTCTATGACCTGGGTAAGTTATTGAACTTCTCTGAACCTTTGCTTCTTAATGTGTAAAAATGGAAATGAGCCCTGGCTGGTGTAGGTCAGTGGACTGAGCGCGGGCCTGCGAACCAGAGGATTGAGGTTTGATTCCCAGTCAGGGCATATGCCTAGGTTGCAGGTAAGTTCCCAGTAGGGGATGCACGAGAGGCAACCATACATTGATATTTCTCTCCCTAACCCTTCCCCTCTAAAGATAAATAAATAAATAAATAAATAAATAAATAAATAAATAAATAAATAAATAAATAAATAAACTATAATAAAAAAAATGGAAATGATACAGTTGTTAAGTCAGAAGGCCATTAGCACTGTGCCTGACAATATAATATGCTTTCGGTAAGTGTTAGATATTGGTACACTATGTAGAGAGAGAAAAAATTTTGTCCTAAATTTCAGGAGATTAGCAGCCTCCATTTCCTGTTCCAAAGACTGACACTTAATAACCCATTCTATCTAAATAACCAGATTCCCCTGACTTCTACCCTATCTTGATAAGATAGGTTTATTCTGATTTGTATCAAAAGAGGAATTATTTTTATTCTTATATGTGGCTCACATTGAGTTATATCAGCTTAAAATTAAATTCAGGAATGAGAATGTTGTCTTCCTTCCTCTCAGCTTTTCTTAAAATTATTACTATTGAATCACAAATGAGAGGTTTGGAGTATGAATCTGTGTATTTAGAAGAGGCACAAATCTGATTTCCATAACCAGTCTCCTCTAATCCCCAAGGAAGAAAGCTGGAATAATTGTTAAACAAAAATGGTAGGTGAATTCTATTTTGGAGTCCCAGGTAAGATTTAGTTCTAACCACTCATCCAAATGAAGCAGAATTGTTTGCAATTCAATATGAAGTTGTGGACACAAAAATTTTTATTTTGCTCTGCACCCTGGATGGAAATCTGCATGTAAATCCAGCTATATGCTCGCATATTTAGGTCTGGATGATGAAGTTGGATGGCAGCATTTCATCAGAAAGCACCAAAAAAAAAAAAATGTGGGGAAATTAATGAAGCAGTTGCCACTTCCAAGAAATTTGAGAGAGAATATTTCAGCAACAGTGAAGTGTAGTGTCTTTGGGTTAAAAACTACTTTGGAGAAATGCACAGTTTCAACAATAGACTCTTTTCCCCCTTTATTTTTGTTGTTGACACTAGTACAGATGTCACCATTCCCCATCCTGCTTTGCCCATCTCCACCCATCCCCCATCCCTCCTCTGGCCATCACCACACTGTTGTCTGTGTCTATGAGTTATACATATATGTTCTTTCATTAATCCCTTCCCCTTCTTTTATCCAGCCCTCTTCTTCCCCCCTGCTCTGATAGCTCTCTGTCTGTTCCATGTGTCCATGCCTCTGGTCCTATTTTGTTCCTCAGTTCACCAATCCATTGATAGCCTAACAGAGTATTTGAGGAACTAGGAAAGTCATTGTTGAGAACAGAATAATGTGAGAACAATCTAAAATTTGCTGAATATTTGTGTGACAAGATATATGAAACAAGCCTAAACAAATTGGGCTAGATTGTGTTGAAAGTTGTTATTGGCTGAAAGACATGGCTAAGAATATGTACATATAAATATATACACATATACATACACACATATATAATATGAATATATAAATATTAAATATAATGTATAAAAATATATTCCTCATCGCCATGGTTTAGTTTTAAATTGGCATCATTAGTAGCCTACCTAATTTGGGGAGCTGTGTGGACTTTTTAGAAATTTTTGGGCTTTGTTTCAGATTTCTGTACAATTTTCATATTCTTAATGAGTTTATGGTTTCCTGTTTGTAAACAATGCAAGTCCTCCCTGTCACCTTTCCTTAAAGAGGTATGTCTCTTATCTATTGTGCAATTTGCAGATTTATAAAATGACACTTGTTGCTTCAACAGTTATAAGCATCAAGTGCAATGGAAGAATATTAGAAAAATAGGCTAGTAAAAAGACAACACCATTACTAAAATCCCCAAAGCAAATATTTAGTTTGTGCATGTGCAGCAGACTGTGTGAGCTGTCTCCCAGCATCCATTCACCCCTTGCATTTTAGTAATAGAATCCACTGACTTTTAATTGGGCTCATGGCTTCCTGGAATAAAGATTCCATTTTCCATCCTCCTTGGCAATCAGTGTGCACATGTTTAAGTTCTGTTCAATGGATATGAGGAAATGGTCCTGGTAGTGGCTTCTGGGATGTGTTCTTCAAGGGAGGGGCCTGCCTTCCTTCATCCTGCCGGCAGGAAGGATGATACAATGGCTGGAGCTTGAGACCAACATGGGCCATGAGAAGGATCGCCTGGGGTAGTCTGGTGCCATGACAACTGGGACCTGTCAAACCAACCCTGGGCTTCTCAACAGTGTGCTTCTCTAGGAAAAAGGGAAATAAACTATCTATTTTGTTTAAAATATCTTTATTTTGCAGTTGAACCTCTTCCTAAGCAATATAACCTTCTCCTATCTTTCTTCTCTCACTGAACTACTCCAAGTTTTTGGACAAGTTCAGGGTTTGTCTATTTCTACACTATTGACATTTTTGGCTAGATAACTCTTTGTTGTGGAGACCATCCTTGGCATGGTAAGATGTTTAGCAGTATCCTTGGCTTCTACCTACTAAATGCCGGTAGTGCTGAGGTGTGATACCCAAAAACATCTATGGACATTGCCAAATATCCCCTGGTTGGAGGAAGGGTTGTAAGGAATTTTCCCAGCTGAGAACCACTGGACTAATCAAAGCAGAGAGGGTTGCTCCTGATAAAATTTGAGTCTCTGGTTCCTTGACCTGTATCTACAAAGAAGTTTTGGAAACTCACTGAGAGGAACAGGCAGAGTTACTGCTGTAACTCTGGATTTCATGGGTTACTGGTCTCCAAATAAAGCTGGGGTCAGAGGCTTGTATAATATTGCTATGAACCCATCTCTATGCATCTCTCAGCTCTGGCTCCTACTGTGCTCTTTGATTCTCAGGTTACATTCCACTGGCCTAAGAACCTTTGCTAAAAGAAAGTTGATTTTGCTAAAGAGTGACAGCAACGTTTTCAGCATTGACTCTTTGGTCTGAATTGGGTGCAAGCCCATTCCTAAACCAATCACTGTGATTGTAGGTCCGCCTCAGATTCAGGAGTGTGGTAAGCCCATTTAGTACTGATGGGCAGCTTAGCCCACTTTCCAAAGGAAAAGTGTGAGGTATGGTCATGAGATGTGACAATGGACACTAGGTACAGAAGGACAAGAAATGCATGTTACTGGAATGGTGGAAATGAGGCCAGTGAAAGAAAGCCTCTTTTTAATTTAATTTAATATAATTTAATTAATTTATTTTTTCCATATTATTATTGTTGAAGTACAGTTGTCTCCATTTCCTTACCCCACTTCCTCCACTCCAGCCATCCCCACTTCCCCCCCTTGATCTTACCCTCCTTTGGTTTTGTCCATGTGACCTTCCTAAAAACATGGGACCTCCCCCCTCATTATCCTCTCCCATCTCCCCTCTGATTACTGTCAGTTTGTTCTTTATTTCAATGTTTCTGGTTATATTTTGCTTGCTTGTCTGTTTTGTTGATCAGGTTCCACTTATAGGTGAGGTCATATGATATTTGTCTTCCATCACCTGGCTTATTTCACTTAGCATAATGCTCTCCAGACCCATCCATGCTGTTGCAAAGGGTAGGGGGCTCCTTCTTTCTTTCTGCTGCATAGTATTCCATTGTGTAAATGTACCATAGTTTTTTGATCCATTCACTTATTGATGGGAACTTAGGTTGCTTCCAGCACTTGGGTATTGTAAATTGCGCTGCTTGGATGAGGGAACCTTGTTTAAATCCATGAAGGCACAAATGTGTTTGTTTGAATAACAGCAAACTGAAGATGAGGGGAATGTGCAGTGGAGGAGATGAAGGCAAGTGGATGGAAATGGAAAGATGGTGTAATATCTTTGGAGAATTTCAGATTTCCAAGTGCTGTCACTTATGTTTTCTTCCTTTAATCTCCTTTGGACTACCTAGGAGAGTCAAGTTTAGTCTCCTGACCTATAAATAATAGACACTTATGTCTGCTCTAGTAGTGGTTCCAGTATCTCCCACTCTCAGTAGGTCTGAGGTGATACATCACCCCTTCTTGGTTTCTCTTATCCTGTCTACACTGTTGTAAATGCTCCCTTTGTTAATATCTCTTCAACTGTTTAGGTGTGTTAGCTGTTATAAGAGGGACTCAACTGGAACAACAGCATCTACAATGAGCTAGTGTGCGCTAGAATTGTTTTCCCTAAACCAGGTGTCTCTCTGGGAGGAGATCCATCTCAGCTTCTCCCAGTGTGCAGAAAAGGGCTGCCAGATCACAGTTACATGTATCTTACAATGTGTGGGTCAGAAGTCAGCAGCAGAAAGGAATGAATTGCATGCTGTCACCAGCAAACTATACAGTCAAGTTCTTTGAAATTCGCAATACAAAATAAGCTTCAACAAAAAACATTTATTTTAGCTTGATCATTTCCTCTTTCTAATGATGTTTACCTTGCAAAACTGCTTCTCATATTTTTTCTTTTTCTGTGAATGTATCCTCCTATCAGTATCCTTTTGTGTGTGTATGTGCCAAGAATACAAACAGCTCAGTTTCCAATGTTACTCAATTACTCTCTGAAAGGGAACTTTTGAAACTTCACTGTAGAACTAAAAAAAAAACCCCTGAGAAATATCACAGGAGAATGAGTGAATAATTTTAGCTACATAGATTCTAGAGATCAAGATCAAGGTCCTTTCCTCATAGCAACATCCAGAGGCCACTAATTCTACCCATCTACTGTTCCTTTTGTCCATCCATCCATTATATATTCATTTGATGCTAGGACAGTAGGCTGGGCTCTAGAGACAATGATGAGCAAGACAGATATGGTTTCTGTTTTCATGGAGTTTATGATGCAAAGGAGTGGTTGAAAAACTAAATAAATAGTTATAGTGCAGCATGACCAATTCTAAATAGGTAGGTTCAAGTGTCACAGGAGCATACTCGCCATGGGACCTCAGGCAATCCAGAAAAGTCCAGAAAAGGCTTCCTAGGAGAAATAATGTTTAAAATAGCCATGGAGATAAGAAGGAATTAGCCACATGAGGGAGGAAAGTTGCACCATGCAGTAGGAACAGCATAAACCAAGGCTTCAAGGTGAGGTTTTTATAGATGGCTTTCTATATCTCTCATTACGTTTCCAATAGCACCTCCAACCAGCTGGTCTGCATGTTGATCTGGCTCTGACTAGATTACAATAGTAGCCTCAGAGTCCTTCATCCATCCCCCATTTTATCTTCAGTCTATTTCCTCACTTTTGTCAGGTCACACCCCTCTTACACCTTTCTCATAACATCACAGCTCAGTTCTGACACACTGTGGCTCAAAGTCCCACTCTTTAGGCTTAGCTGGTCAAGGCTGTTCATATTTTGTTTGTAATCAACCTTTGTGGTTTAAGTTCTACGATGCTCTTCATGCACACTCTGCTCACAATTTTTGTAGCAGCTTCTAGCTTGGCTTATGTGCCTTTGGTCGAGCTCTTTCCTTCACTAGCATTTTTATCCCCTTCACATCTGTATTAGTCAGTGTCCCAGTGCAGTCCAGATTGTACGTTCAAACTAGGTAGCTGAGAAGCATTAAAAAAAAATGCTTACACCATTGTGGGTAGGATTTAGGAAAACCAACATGAGATGGTCCAGTACCTGCGGCTGTGCATTACCACCTCTGGACATTAAGGGGCAAGAAGTTGAACAGTTACTAGATACAGAAAGAGTAGCTCTATGTTGAAGGCCATTTGGTTCATGCTTTTCCATCCTCCCATTGTCTATAGGCTCGTTGACCTAATCCAAACCAGAAGCCAGAGGCAAGGTTGCCTGTTAGTGCAGTCCATACAAGTCAGCCTTCATGTACACAGAGCAGGGTAGACAAGAGTGCAGAGCAGACCCAAAGGGATAAGCAAAGAATAGGTACAACACTTCCTACTACTTCCATGATTCATCCTAACTTTTTGAAATAATATCCATTCATCAAAACCCAACATGAATGCCAACTCATCCAAGATTTCTCCCACCAGTGCCTCTCTCTGCCCTCTAACTGAAAGCACTTTTCCTTATCTCTCAATGTGCCTAGAACTTTCTTAGTATCTCTAATATGGTACTTCTCATTTTGAACTTATCCCTCCAAATTTATATGTATGTGTCTTAGGTCGGGTTCCCTCAAAGCAGACCCTGAAATGAAAATTTGTGTCATGGTGATCCAGCAGGAAGTATTCTCATGAAGAACTGGTAGGAAGGTGAGAACTATTATAGGAAGGAAAAAGAGCCAAGCTAGAGTGTGACTTGATGCTGCAGAGGAGGTTGGGAATCAGTGCACATCTGGCCTCAGGCTTGACCCCAGGAGGGTCAATGAGCCAACTAGATGGACTCCCACCCAAGTCGTTCATTGGTGAAGACTGTAAGTTATCTGAGCTTGCAGATAGAGGGACTCTGGTAGCCTGAGGTCAGATGCCAACAAAGGGATAAACATAAGTGTGAGCTGTTGAATGTGGGCACTCACAGGGGTCTGATATGGACAAAAGTGGTAAAGGAACTAAAAAGATGGGGTGAAACACTGATTTGTGTTTTATTACACACATCTCCCCTTTCTCAGAAGTAATCTTCTCTAGGGCAAGGATTAGAGTCCTTTTTTGTAATACCATATATACATATATAAAACAAACATCAAGCACCAAGGCTGGGATTAGAGTGTAACAGATGCAATTGTACAGCACTTAGAAGGATCTCATACTTAGTTTAATACTTTGCTGTCACCATTTTGAAATTCTTAGTAGCTGTTGAAGAAGGAATCTTGCATTTACTTTTTGCACAGGGCCCTACTAATTATGTAGCCAGTCCTGTATAGCACGGTGTCTGGCACAAAGTAGTCATTTGATAGGTGTTTATTAAACAGAGTAATGAATGCCTGGCATTCTTTAGGTGGTTGATAAAAGCAGGGCACATAGACATGCCAGGAGGAGAAACTATTGCCCTAATGTCTTCAAGTGCAGAAGTAAAGGAGCTGGAGTGTGATCTTGGCACCTGATTCCTCTCCTGATTCCCCCAGTCCTCACACCTCTTTAGGCCCCTGATTATGTGTAGATAAGACTTGTTTATTTTGAGCTGCTATTATTTTTCTCCTCTTATGACATGGAAAGTTCTTGGTATCAGTCAGCCTCAGGGCAACACTATTTTTATTTCCCCAGCAGAATAATTAAATACAGGGTCAGTTGCTTTTCTGCACAGAGAGACTGTGGGCAAAATGGCATGAAGAGGCTGGTTGCAGAGGGCTGGTTGGGATGGGTTCCAGAGAGACTAGGCACGTTGATTTGAAAAACATTTACCATCTATTCATGTGAGGAGGAGGGAGCAAAAGCTTTGTTAAGATCAGTCAAGCAGACGTTTGTGTGCTCTATAGGACAACTCCAAATATCTTATAAACCTAGAGCTAGATGGAACTGTAGGAATGATCTAGACCAAGGGTCAGCAAACTACAGCTCACAGGCCAAATCTGTCCCACTGCCTGACTCTGTAAATAAAGTTTTATTGCAACATAGTCATGGCTATTCATTCACATATTGTTTATGGCTGTGTTCATGATACAACAACAAAACTGAGCTGTTCCATATGGCCTGCAAAGGCAAAAATATTTATTATCTAGCCCTCTACAGACAAGGTTTGTTGACCACTTACCTGGACAAGGAATCCTCCAAATATGCTATGTGGATGCTATTGGTCCTTCTCAATGCTCTTAAAAAAAGGTCACGTATATTTGGAAAAAGCACAAACTTTATCTCCCTCTCAGAACCTCACAAACCACATTACCATTTTTAAGCTGACCCTGTCCATGTCCTGTTCATATACTCTGCACACTCTGCTGACTGTCAGCACTTGTGGCCCTTGCCCTGGGTTCTCATTTTTTAATTTGTTTTCTTTTCTTCTTGGCCCAGGAAGTACACATGGTGGATTGCAGGGCAAGCTGGAAGCATATGTGAGTCAATGCACTTGAAAGCAGACTTCAAGCAATGATGGATAGTAGTGTAGAGAAAATTCCACACCTTTCTTGACTATTGGTTGGGACACTCTGAGGCATGTTCTCTATCTTCTAGAGCTCACATGTGGAACCAAGTCCCTGCTGCCCTCAAGGGTCAACCTGCTCATGATTATTCTTACTTCCTCTAGTAGAGTTCTCTGAAATCACCTCCCAAACAATTATATTCTGATTCTTATGTTAGAGTGTATATCATGGGGAACCCAAACTTAGATAGTCACAAACTAAAAGCTCTGATAATTCCACTGTACATATATCCCTTAAAGTCATATATAGATACAGATAGATAGATAGATATAGATAATATAGATATAGATATAGATTAGATAGATATAGATATAGATATAGATATAGACATAGATATAAATATAGATGGAGATGGAGATGGAGATAGAGATAGAGATAGAGATAGATGTAGATATATTCCTCAAGGCTTTTTATGGTCCAGCCTCTATTCAACTTCCTAGACTAATTTTCCTCAAATCTCCCTCACCCATATTAAACATATTTTTCAATTTTTTGAACCTGCCATATTTTTAATGATGTTACTCTTTCCTCATGGCCTTGCAAACTCCCACACATTTTTTCAGCTTTAGAGATGATGTCATATCATCTGGAAAACTATCCTC
>PVKM010029752.1:0-17607 GCA_004027735.1 Carollia perspicillata | reverse complement strand
TGAATACAATATCTGAAATGAAGAATACACTAGAAAGACTCAACAAAAGGTTAGATGAAGCAGAGGATTAAATCAGTGACTTAGAGAACAAGATAACAGTAAGCGCACAAGCAGAGCTTAAGAAAAGAAAAGATAATTTTAAAAGATGAGGAAAGTCTAAGCGACCTCTGGGACAAAATCAAACGTAACAATATCTGCATCACAGGGATACCAGAAGAAGAAGAGGGTGAGTAAATGATAAAGAAGTTGTTTGAAAAAATAATGGCTGAAAACTTCCCTAACCTGGTGAAGAAAAAGGTCACACAACTTCAGGAAGCACAGAGAATCCCAATCAAGATGAACCCAAAGAAGCCTACAGCAAGACACATTATAATTAAAATGGCATATGTGAAAGACAAAGAGAGAATTTTAAAGCAGCAAGGGAGAAACCATCACCTACAAGGCAGTCTTCACAAGGCTGTTAGCTGATTCCTCAACAGAAACACTAACAGGAACAAGTATAAAGGACACATGGACAAAACTAAGGGGGGTGGAAATGGGAGGGAGGTGAGGAGCACTGTGGGGTGGGGGTGGATTGGGACTGGAGTAAAAGACAGAAAACTGTACTTGAATAACAATTAAAATAAAATTAAAAAAAGAAACACTTCAGGACAAAAGGGATTGGCATGAAATATTCAAAGTGATGAAAAGCAAGGACTTACAATCAAGACTACTCTATCCAGCAAGGCTATCATTTAAAACTGAAGGTAAAATACAGAGTTTCCCAAACCAAAAGCCAAAACCCAAAAACCTAAAGGAGTTTATTACCACCAAAACAGTATTGCAAGAGATGTTAAAGAGCCTGCTTTAAAAAGAAAAAAGAAGTGGTGGGGGTGGGGGGAACAGGTATAAAGAAAAAATGGAAATAAATAAGTGCCTATCAATAATAACCTTAAAAGTAAATGATTAAATGCTCCAATCAAAAGACATGACCCATATATACACTCTCAACAAGAGACCCACCTCAGAACAAAAGATACACATAGACTGACATTGAAGGGATAGAAAGAATATTCCACGCAAATGAAAACAAACAAAAAAGGAGCTTGGATAGCAATACTGATACTTGGACAAAATAAACTTCAAAACGAAGGCCATAAGAAAAGACAAAGAAAGTCACTACATGATATTAAAGGGACAGATCCAACAGGAAGATCTTGTAAACAACTATGCACCCAACATAGGAGCACCTAAATATACAGAGAATGTCTTGGTGAAAGTTAAAGGACAGATTGACAGCAATACAGTCATATTAGGGAATTTGAACACCCCACTCTCATGGACAGATCTTCCAGACAAAAAATCAACAAGGCAAGAGTGACCTTAGATAGCACACTGGATCGGATAAATTTGGGGGGAGGGGGCAATTTTTAAATTTTATTGTTTAGACTATTACAGTTGTCCCACTATTTCCCCCACCACCTCCTTCACCTGACCCACTCCTACCTGCATAATCAGTCCCCTCGCCATTGCCCATGTCCATGGGTCCTTCATATAGGTTTTTTGACTAATCCCTTCACCTTCTTTCTATCAGTCCCCACCTCCCCTCTCCTCTATAACAGCTATCAGTCTGGTCTATGTTTCTATGCCTGGGGTTCTGTTTTGCTCATTAGTTTATTTTGTTCATTAGATTCCTCTTGTAAGTGAGATCGTATGGTATTTGTCTTTCACTGGCTGGCTTATATCACTTAGCATAACAGTCTCCAGTTCCATCCATGCTGTCACAAAAAGTAAGAATTCCTTCTTTCTTGCTTTCTACTGTATAGTGTTCCATTGCGTAAATGTACCACAGTTTCTTTATCCACTCATCTACGGATGGTCACAGGCTGTTTCCAAACCTTGGCTATTGTAAACAGTGCTGCTATGAACACAGGGGCGCATAAATTCTTTTGAATTGGTGTTTTAGGCTTCTTAGGGCATAAGCCCAGCAGTGGAATTTTTTAGTCAAAAGGCAGTTCTACTTTTAGTTTTTTGAGAAAATTCCATACTGTTTTCACAGTGGCTGCACCAGTCTGCATTCCCACCAACAGGGCACGAGGGTTCCCTTTTCTCCACAACCTCACCACCACTTGTTGTTTGCTGATGTATTAATGATAGCTGTTTTGGCAAGTGTGAGGTGATATCTCCTTGTGGTTTTAATTTGCATTTCTCTGATGGCTAGTGATATTGAGTATCTTTTCATATGTCTATGGGCCCTCTGTATGTCCTCCATGGAGAAGTGTCTATTCAGGTCCTTTGCCCACTTTTTAATTGGATTGTTTGTTTTCCTGGTGTTGAGTATTATAAGCTCTTTACATACTTTAGAGATCAAACCCTTGTCTGATGTATCATTGGCAAATGTGCTCTGCCATAGAGTGGGTTCCCTTTTCATTTCGATGACAGTTTCTTTAGCTGTGCAGAAGTTTTTAAATTTGATGTAGTCCCATTCATTTATTTTTCCCTTTATTTCCCTTGCCCTAGGAGATATATCAGCAACAAATATTGCTACACAAAATATCTGAAATTTCACTGCCTATGTTTTCCTCTAGGATTTTTATGATATCACAACTTATGTTTAAGTCTTTTATCCATTCGAGTTTATTTTGGTGTATGATGTAAGACAGTGGTCTAGTTTCAATTTTTTTTTGCATGTACCAGTCTAGTTCTCCCAACACCATTTATTGAAGAGACTGCTTTACTTCATTGTATGCTCTTGCCTCCTTTTTCAAATATTAATTGACCATAAAAACATGGGTTTATTTCTGGATTCTTTATTCTGTTCCGTTGATCTATGTGTCTGTTCTCATGCTAGCTGTTGGGACCGCTCCGTGTGGTTTCAGAGACTGTAGCCCCAGGAGTGCAAGCTCTGAAAGGGGCTGGTAAGTCTCCCTGGAAAACCAGGTCATAACGCAGGTGGTAGGCATGACTCAATTCTAACTCTGAGGGGCCATGGGAATCAGGCCTGAAATGTACATTTTTGTCCTCTGAAGCTGGCTCTGCTCAGCGATAAGCCCTCTTGGTATAATCCAGATGTCTGCGTTCAAGGCATAGGGAGTGAAACTCCCTACTTCATGATAGATGCCTTTACAGCCATCTGGTGCCTGCATGTCTCACAGACCTCGACCTGAAGTGATTTCTGTGTTTCTTTGATTGTTATTTATAGATAGTGTTAGTTTTTTATGACTACCGCCTGTTGGACATTGATGGATAAGCTGTGCACGTGTGCTGTGTCCCCCTGCATTTACCAACTCTAATAAAAGCCATGTCGGAGAAGGGCTCAGGGCATTCTCCACTAGAGGGAATCGCCACCCTTTTCCCCACCGGATCAGCAAGATTGCATCTGGGATGACTCTTTATGTCCATCTGCTGTGACTCTGGGGAACATCACAGGCTGAAGTTCCCCTCACTAGCAGCAGACTGCTTTGGTTACAGCGGTCTCGTACAATAGTAGAATTTGATATCAGGTATTGTGATACCTCTGACTTAGTTCTTCTTTCTCAAGATTGCTGAGGCTATTCAGGGTCTTTTCTGATTCCATATACATTTTTGGAATATTTGTTTTAGATCTGTAAAATGTGCCATCGGTATCTTAACAGGAATTGCATTGAATCTATAGATTGCTTTGGGTAGTATGGACAGTTTAATGACAGATATTCTTCCAATCCATGGATACGGTATATATTTTTACTTACTTGTATCTTCCTCAATTTCTTTTTTCAGTGCCCTATAGGTTTCTGAGTACAGGTCTTTTACCTCCTTGGTTAAATTTATTCCTAGTTACTTTTTCTTTGTTACAATAGTAAATGGGATTGTTCTCTTAGTTTCTCTTTCTGATAGTTCATTACTAGTGTAGAGCAATGCGACTGATTTCTGAATATTGACTTTGTATCCCACTGCTTTGCCAAATTCATTTATAAGGTCGAATCGTTTTTTGGTGGAGCCTATAGGGTTTTCTTTGTATGGTACACAGCAAAAACAGTCCTGAGAGGTAAGTTCATAGCATTACAAGCTTACCTAAAGAAGTTAGAAAAATCCCCAATAAACAACCGAGCCTTACACCTAAAAGAACTAGAAAAACAACTACAAACAAAGCCCTGAGCAAGTAGAATGAAGGAAATAATCAAGATCAGAGCTGGTTCTTTGAAAAGATAAACAAAATTGACAAAATGTTAACAAGACTCATCAAGAAAAAAAAGATAGAGGACCCAAATAAATAAAATCAGATGAGAGAAGGAAAGTAACAACAGACACCACAGAAATGCAATAGATGGTAAGAAATTACTATGAACGACTATATGCCAAGAAACTAAGCACCCTAGGCAAAACTGATACATTTCTAGAAACACACAATCTTCCAAAATTGAGTCAGGAAGAAGCAAAAAATCTGAATAGACCAATGACAACTAGTGAAATCAAAGCAGTAATTAAAAAACTCCCAGCACACAAATGCCCTGGAGCAGATGCCTTCACAGGCAAATTCTACCAATCATTCAAAGAAGAACTAACACCTGTCCTTCTCAAACGATTCAAAAAATGCAAGCAGATGGATTGGATGAATTTAATTGATATTTACAGAACATTTCATCCTAAAGCAGCAGAATATACATTCATCTCAAGCACACCTGGAATATCCTTAAAGATGGATGACATATTAGGACACAAAATAAGTCTTATCAAATTCAAAAAGATTGAAACCATATCAAGCATAGTCCCTGATCACAATGCTATGATCCTAGAAATCAATTACAACAAAAAAAAAACTGAAAGGCACTCAAACACATGGAAGCTAAATAGGATGTTATTAAACAAAGAATGGGTTAATATTGGCATCAAGGAAAAAATATCAAAAAAATTACCTGAAAACAAATGAAAAGGAACACACAGCAACCCCAAATCTATAATACACAGCGAAAGCAGTCTTGAGAGGAAAGTTCATAGCAATACAGGCCTACCTCAAGAAGCCATAAAAATTTAAATAGACAGTCTAACCCTGTACCTAAAAGAACCAGAAAAAAAAAACACCAAAGCCAAAAGTAAGTAAAAGGAAAGAAATAATACCAATTAGAGTGAAAATCAAAGACTTAAAGACTGAAAAGAACAATACAAAAGATCAATGAAACAAGAGCTGGTTCTTCAACAAGATAAACAAGATTGATGAACCTTCAATCAGACTCCCCATGAAAAAAAAGGGAGAGGACCCAAATAAAGAAGGGAAGTAACATCCGACAGCACAGAAATACAAAGGATTGTAAGAAAATACGATGAACAACTATATGCCAATAAACTTAATGAAATGGATGAATATATGCCAACCTGGATGAAGTGGATAAATTCCTAGATACATACAATCTTCCAAACCTGAATAAGTAAGAATCAGAAAACCTGAATAGATCTATCTCAACTAATGAAATTGAAGCACTACTTAAGAAAAAACTCCCAGGAAAAAAAGAGTCCTGGACCAGAGGGTTTCATAGGTTGATTTTACTGAACATTCAAAGAAGAACTATCATTCTCAAACTATTTCAAAAAATTTAAGAGGAGGGAAGATTTCCAAGCTATTTTTACAAGGCCAGCATTATCCTAATTTCAAAACCAGATAAAGACACTACAAAGGAAGAAAATCATAAGCCAATATCCCTGATCTGTAATGGTTTACAGACCATTGTAAAGTGTGTTTACGATCCTGAGAAGGGGGACTAGCTAACTCCTCCCCACAAATGCCGAATGGAACTCCCCAGGTGAAGTAGCTGATACATTTGGTACACAAGCTATGTGGGTCTGGCTTTATGATGAACAGGATATTCACCTGCCGAATATGCCCATCACCCCAGTTATGGCAAATACTGTGACTAAGGGGGTCCCTGCTGGATGGGCACCCCATGTAACTTTATTGCTACAAAATCAGACAACGGTTTGAGGACATTACCAGATTTGCTATCTCGGCTTCCCTCTATGGGTCTTACTGATACCAGGAACATCAAAGTAATGAAGAAAATGAGGATAGACAAGGGGGAGAGTCCAGAGACTCAGCCCAGCAGGGCGAAAGTCTTCAGGGGGTTAGTGAAAAAAAGGGGTGAATAAAACGGACAGTGACAGAACTGAAACAAAGGTATTGATGCAGGCAGCATTACAAGAGACTGAGATCAAGGGGACCCACTCTAGGGCCTCAAGATTAAAAGATCCAAACAAGTTTGTTCTATGTACCCCAGTTTGGAAGAATGTGGAGTTGTAAGGCAGAGATTATGATGAGGAATCTGACTAGGTGTCCCATGGAATGATGGTTAGAAAGATTCATCAAGATGACAATTAACCTACAGGCCGGGGTTTTCCGGCTCCGAACCTCAGCCCAGGACCTAAGGTCACATGCACAATTGCGTAAAATAACCAGAGGGAGGAAAAGAAACTTTTCTGGGACACTTTGGTACGGGAGCCCAACGTAGTGTGATTGCAAAAACTGTTGTGAAGTTTTAATGAGAGATAAGGTTCGATTCAGTGCACAATGAAGATGAATGGTTGATGGGATTAAGGTGAATTTTGGACAAAAGCTTGGGTTTTTTAATAGATTTTGTGTGAAGGTGTCACATCTCTTTTACCTGAATGTCTTACTGGGATGGATGTTATATATCTATCTGACTAGGGGTTGCTTCCCCTAATCCTGTAAACCAGAAGGTGTGCCGGTCTGGCCTTGGGCAAGTTTTAATTGGGCACTCTAAATGGAAACTTCTGGAACTGCCTGAGCCCACACGGGTGGTGAACTGAAAGCAATATAGAATGCCCAGTGGACAAAAAGAGGGGACCGCTTTGATTAATAACATGCTAGAAGCTGGAATGCTGCAACCAATGAATTCACTGCACAGTATCCCTGTGTGACCTGTACAGAGGGCATACAGCTCTCCGAAACTAACAGGAGACTGTCGGGGCTTAAATTAAATGGCATGGATGCCAGGCAGCACCCGGGGAGGCCAAGGGAGACCTCAGTCTGTCAACAGTAATGTGATCCAGGTTCTTGTCACCGCCCAAGAAAGGATTCGAGAGCAGACTAAAAGACTTAACGAAGCACAGTAGACTTATTAAAGCAAAAGTACACGCTCAGGAAGGGAGAGTGGGCAGCTCCAGAGAATAGGATGCTCCAACGGGGTATGGGTGGAAGGCTTGTGTTAAAGGTGGGCAGAGGGGCAGATAGGGTAGTCCTCAGCTTCTGACGCTGGTGGGGTGATGGCTAATGCAGCTGGTCTTCATCCCTCCTCTCCAGGCAGTGATTCCCTTTTTGGTCCTCTTAGAACTGTCATGGCAGTTTACGGTGGCCGCGTGGTCCTGAAGCCACAATGCAAATTTATGATAAAAATATAGGCGCACTCTCCCTCTTTGGAGCACACCTGCGCCTTTTCCGTTCCCTATTTCCCCCCTGGCTGTTACCTTCGCCTTCCTCTCTCCTAAGCTCCAAGGGCCCTTCTTTTGCTTCTGCAGCTTTTTTCCAGAGTCTACATGGCCCAGCTGGCTCACTTCTACCTCTGCAACTTTCTAAATAAAATTTCTCTTATAATTTGAAAAAAGTAAACAAACAAACAAACAAAAAAACAACCCATGATATTATAATGGCTGTGGTCATTTTTAGGTCAATATGGCTACTGAATCTGGTTGAGACTGGTTTTTGTCTCAACTACAGGAAATTTGCAGGGGAGAACTGGGCAAAGGGGTGATCAGTAGACATCACCCCCGGGATGTTCTAGCCAGGATGGAGAAGGGGAGGAGGGGTAGCGCTGGCGGCTTTTGTTCCCTATTCTAACTTTCCTTCCTCGGCACTGGTCATAGTCCCAGCAGTTCTGAACAAGGTCTCCACCATACAGAAAGGCCCGCAGACTGAAGGAGTCAGGTGCTCAGTGGCTGACCTTGAACATGCTTTCTTCTCTCTCTCTCTCTCTCTTCCAGAAAAGAGCCAATTGCAATTTGCCTTCAGGTGGGAAGAATCCCAGATTACTTTTATGGTCCTGCCACAGGATTATCTGAATTTACCAGCTTATTGTCATAATTTGGTCCTGAAGGATTTGGACTTGATGCAGGTCTCAAGTGTAATGACAAACTGTAGTGATGATGTCATGATACTATCAGAAACCGAAATGTAGGCTAGGACAGATGTGAGTGCAAGGGCAACACCCACGAGCAACTGGGGCTGGTTAATAAATTGGCAGAGATCCAAGGACCTGCCCAGATCATAAAATTCTTGGGAATACCTGGGCAGGAGACACCCCAAAATATTCCACAAGCAACTAAAAGTACCCTGCTGTCACTACCCACCCCTAGGACCAAACAAGAAGCCCAGTGTTGGATTGGTTTATTTGGATTTTGGGGAATGAATGCTTCACATTGGGGAATATGGCTAGCTCCCATCTACAGGACTACCTGAAAAGAAGCTAGGTTTGAGTGGAGACCTGAACAAAAACGTGCCATGTCTGAACGACGAAAGGCAATAGCTGTCTCAATGCCTTTGGGCCACTGGGCCCCTGACTCAGACGTGATTTTGTCTGCCACCCCTCTTCATTCAGACTGAATTGAAGTTTATGGCAAAAACCCATGAGCGCCTCCCAGCAGCTGCCATTAGCATTTTGGACCAGAAAAATCCCAGAGGCTGCCATCTGGTTGGAACCCACCATTTGAGAGGGAATTATTAGCCGCTATCGGACACTGACCGAGACTGCTTCAGTGAGTGAGAGACATAAAATAATCAAGAAACCTGAGATACCCATAATGCCTTGGGGGTTATCGGAGAAACATTCTAATAAGAAAGTCAGTACTCGGAAGAGTTTTATAATAAAATGGAAATCATTTATACAGGAGTTTGCTGCTGGGGAGATGCGAGGAGGCACTCGCGTGCACGAGCAGGTGGTCGTTTGCCCTCTAGGATGGACTGTGGAGCCACCTGACGGGCTGCAGAACTGACTGCCACACGGGCAGCTCTCAACTGAATACCAAAGAGCTGCTTGGTTGACAGATGGCAGTCCCAAGATACATGGACAATATGCCATTTGGAAATCTGCCTCATTGAGACCAGTGGATGGCAAGCCTCTGATTGAGGAAGGTAAGAATAAATGAGGCTCAGTGGGCTGAGCCACTGAGTGGGCTGAATTGCATGCCGTTTTCCTAGCAGTGATGGAAAAATTGAACAGTGGTCAACGCCCCTATATTTGGGTTTCTACTGACTCATGGGCAGAAAGCACAAGCCTGGCTGTAGGGTCAGGTAGAAGGGCAATGGGAAACTGGACCATTACGAAATCCTGAAGGGGGCGTGGTTCTCTAGATATCACTACGGGAATATAAGGGGCGAACCAAAGTAGGACATGCCAATGGTCATCAGAAGAGCCCCCTTCCAGGTTCAGAAGGTGACTGGAATCACCGAGTGGACTTTTTGGTGTGCCGCCTGGGTCCATGAAGTGAGTGTGCATGCCGGAGGAGCCGCGGTGATGCAGAGAGGGGCTGACTCTAGTCACATTCCTCCTGCACCTTCTGAGGCACAGAATGTAACTAGAGCTGTCCTGTCTGTCCACGAAAGACAGAGACTGTTCCTATTAGTGAAATTAGAGATCCTTTTGTAGGAAGTAGAGTGGAATGAGCCTCAATATGATTACAAAAGTTCCTTTTTTAACACTGGGTTTCAGATGCTATAGTCTCTTCAATACTGGCACCTCAGTCCAGCCCCTAGCACTGAGGAACTGCTCCCAGAAACCTAGAGAGTCCCTTGGTTCCTGGGCCGGCCCCACTTAGGGCCATTTAAATGAGACTTCACACGTGGTCCACTGGGATTGGTTCCCTTATCGGGTCTTGCAGGCCCCGCCCCACCTTGAAATCTTTGTGTCAGAATTCCTAAGGGCTTGGTAGGGTGGATTATGCCTTCGCCCCATCGGCAAAGTTAGGCTGACAGCGAATGCTGCTGTGTCCTCATGGCTGGGACAGTCCAGCAGTTCTGTACCTGCGCAACACTGCCCTGTATGAGTGGGAGTGGGGTGAGGAGAAGCGCTTGCGAGACTAGTATTGCTGCCAGCACTATGGTACAGCACAGAGGCCAAACCTAATGTCCCTTCCAAGGGTGGAAATGCCAGGCGAAGAGAAGGTAGAAATAACAGCTGAGAATAAGGGGATGAATAAGTGGGTTAATCACGAGGGAAATCCCACATTGTATTAATATCACGAGGGAAGCTGAAAGCAAAAGAATAATATTGTTGTAGCTTGATTTTGCCAGATGTCTGAGAAGCTGAAGCTGTGTTTGCTGAGGCCACCCCTGCTTTGGGAACCTGAGTGACATGCTCCTGGGAGACATTTTCATATGACATTTGATTGACTGGATAGATATTAATCACTAAATGAGGTTTAAGTAATATGAAAGTATTTTTTTACTTATATAATTGCTTTGCTGTGAGGGATCTGTGTTTGAAGACTGGGGACTGCCACAATACAATTTAGAAGGTATTTGATCTTTGTCCAAAAGTTCTTGGCTCACAGGAACTTTTTAAGTGTCAAGAGTTTTTTGTTGTTAATAAAGTGATATTTGAACTTTAGCCAAGGATGAGCACTGGTTGTCACAGGAGAACTGACGATGAGATTAGAGATTTGGAACTTTCAGTCCACCCCCTGCCCTGTGACCACCCCCCCACTCCGACCTTCAGGGAGATAAGAAGGTCTGGAAATTGAGTCCAGTTGTCAAAAGTCAACTATGACTATGTAATGAAACCTCCATAAGACCCCAAAGGACAGCTCCTGGGTCCCTTTTCTGGCGAGCTTCCACATTGGGAAGCACAGTTCTATGTGCCACCATGCTGGTCTCCAAGCTACGCAAGGACAGAAGCTCCTCAATCAGGCCTGTTGGTATAGGTTTAATGTAATTTCAAACCCTCTTGTTTAAGACTTAAGTGGAGTGCTTTCATCCTCCTGTTTATGACAAAGGAGAAAAAAGTCGCTTTGATAGAAGTATGAAGTAACTCGTGCCAGGACATCATTCTATGTCTGTTGTCACTGATAAGCAGTCAGCAGCCCAGACGCTAAGGGCTATGCTGGGGGCTTATTGATAAGAAGGTGTGGGGGAGCAACTAGGGGAGTTCTAGGTTGGGCGAGGTGACTCTTCACTATCCAAAAAACTCTCCAAAGGCCCTTGGGGCATTTGCTCCTGTCTTGGGTAGGCATTCCTCCTGGACAGCGAGGATAAATCTAGTGGTCCTGTGAAAAAAAGATCATCCTGACTACCAAGGGCTTCTTTATTTCCCTAGCAACGTGCTCTATAGCAACAGGGGGCTTTTACTTTGGCACTGGCATCTGGAAGTCAATTCTGGTTGGTACCTATAAAAAGGTACACCTTGCCCTGGCTGGTGTAGCTCAGTGGATTGAGTGTGGGCCTGTAAACCCAAAGATTGCGGTTTGATTCAGTCAGGGCTGAGTTGCAGGCCAGGTCCCCAGTGGGGGCCACATGACAGGCAACTGCACATTGGTGTTTCTCTCCCTCCTTTCTCCTATCTCTAAAAGTAAGTAAATAAAATCTTTTTTAAAAAATTGGACATTATTCTCACCTCTACTTGCCTGGAACAATAGTGTAATTAATCTTTCATTTGTTTGGAATATGTTATCTCTTCATTTGGCTTATTAAGAGATATTGTATGCTATTGACTTTTGAAATTACTACAATTCCCACAGCAGATCTATGCTAAATAAATTGCTGGCAAAGACAGACTCAGTCTGTGAGCATTACTTTCACTGCCTCCCCAAGCAAAACACAAACACAACAGGACCTCACCCCATGTATCTCTTCGTCCTTCTGTTGATTCGCAGCCTTTAATTAATCTTCTGTAACTAGTAATCCAGGGACTGAGTGGGTTTTCTTGGGTCCTGTGAGCTGTTCTAGCAAATTAACTAAGCCCAAGGAGGGGATTGTGAGGACCTTGGATGTACTTATAACCAGGTGGTCAGGAATACAGGCAACAACCTGGGCTGGAGATTGCCATCCTGAGATGGAAAGGGCTGTTGGAACCTCCAGTCTGTAGCTGGTCAGTCAGAAGCTAAGTGACAACCTGAGCTTGCAACTGGCATCTGAAGTTGGGGGCAGTTGGGACTGAGCCCTTTGCTTGTGTAGCCTGACTATCTCCAGCTGATAGATAGTGTCAAAACTGATGTCTGAGAATTGCTTGTTGGCCTCCACACCCACACTGGAATCGGGTTGGGAACCTACTTTACATACACGCAGATATGTATACATACATACATACATACATATATATATATGGAATATATACAGGGAATATATATACATATATATTCCATACACACACACGGCAGAATTAGTAAAATACAAACTACTCCATCCTGGTCAGAACTAGGTGTTTTCTCAAGAGAGTCTATTGATTCATTAATTTTATTATTTATACTATTCCTTCCTAGAATACCTAGGTCCTTTCCAACCTGTTTGTCTATGGCATTCTGATACACATTCATGTTTTTTACTTTAATTCTATTCTGTAAGCAAAGTAAACATATTTCTTTTGTAGCTTGACTCTGCATCTGAAATAGCTGAGGAACTTATCCTGCTACATTGATTCTAATTATGATTTCTGAACATGAAATCATGTTTCTTGAAACTGTTAATTTTTGAGCCCTTTTAGGTTGAATTTGCATTTAGGCAATTTTCATTTGCTTTGTAAAATTATTTTTTAATCGAAGTATTACTTATGCACAATAAACTGTATCAATCTTAAGTATGCAACTCAGAAAATTTTTATTTACGCATACATGCATGTAGAATATTTTCCAACCCTAGCAGGCTCCACGCTGTATCTTACCAGTCAATATCCCACCACTAAGGACAAACAATACTCAGACTTTTATTGCTATGGGTTAGTTTTGCTGGTTCTTACCTGTCATATAAATAAAGTTTAACAGAATATGTAACATCTTCTTTGCACAACATTATGTCTGTGATATTTGCCCACGCTGCTGTACACACCGACAGTTCATTTCTTTCTGCTATTGACATTCCATTACATAAACCACAGTGTATTTATCCTAATATTAATAAATGTGTACTTCCTAGTTATTTGCTTTTTTTTTTTTTTTTGCCAATCAGTTGGGGAAGCTGCCCATGTCCAGAGTACTTTAAATTCTTTGCTTGAATATTTGAAGACCATGTAGGTGGTGCAAATTTAAGTTTCCCTTCACCAGTGACGAAGAATGGACACTATGGTTTTTCATACTTTCACTTTCATTCTGGGTCTGCCTCTCGATCTGAAGTGAGTCCCTTGTAGGCAGCATATATTTAGACGTGTCTTTTTAAATCCATTCTAACACCCTATGTCCTTTTCTTTCCATTACATTTCACATTCAATATTAGTTTTATACCTTATGTCTTTTGAATGGAACATTTAGTTCAATTACATGTAATTATTGACAGGTATGTGCATATTGCTATTTTTTTTTTGCTTGTTTTTGTTGTTCTTCGTTGTTCCTTTCTTCTTCTCTTTAGCTATTTCCTTTTGATTTGATGTCTTTCTTTAGCATTTTGACTGGGTTCCTATCCCTTCATTTTTGGGATTTTTTTTGTTGGTTTGTGGTCACCATGAGGTGCATATATATCCATCTATATTTATAGTAGTCTATTTCAAGCTGACAGGCATTTAAGTTCAAATGTGTTCCAAAAGCATAACATTTTTACTCTCCCCTTGTGTTTTTGATGTCACATTTTACACATTTTTGTTTTGTGTATCCCCTGAGTATTTATTATAGTTCTAGTTATTTTTGTTACTTCTGTCTTTTTAAATATATTTTATTGGTTATGCTATTACAGTTGTCCCATTTTCCCCCCTTCACTCCCCTCCACCCTGCACACTCCCTCCCACCCACATTCCCCTCCTTTAGTTCATGTCCATGTGTCCTACTTATAAGTTTTGGGCTTCTACATTTCCCACACTATTCTTACCTCCCCCTATTTTCTACCTACCATCTATGCTACCTATTCTCTGTACCTTTTCCCCATCTCTGCTCCTCCCACTCCCCTGTTGATAACCCTCCACGTGTTCGCCATTTCCGTGGTTCTGTTCTTGTTCTAGTTGTTTGTTTAGTTCGCTTGTTTTTCTTTTAGGTGTGGTTGTTAATTATTGTGGGTTTGCTGTCATTTTACTGTACGTGTTTTTATCTTTTTTCCTAGATAAGTCCCTTTAACATTTCAAATAATAAGGGCTTGGTGATGATGAACTCCTTGAACTTGACCTTATCTGAGAAGCACTTTGTCTGCACTTCCATTCTAATCTGGATGTCCTTGCCTTTCATGACTTGGAATACTTCTTTCCAGCCCCTTCTTGCCTCTAAGATCTCTTGAGAAATCAGCTGACAGTCTGATGGACACTCCTTTGTAGGTAATGTCCCCTTATTTCTTGCTGCTTCTAGAATTCTCTCCTTCATTTTAATCTTGGCTAATGTAATTATGGTGTGTCCAACTTCCTTGGGACTCTCTGAGCTTCCTGGACTTACTGGAAGTCTGTTTCCTTAGCCAAAATGGGGAAGTTCTCCTTTATTATTTGTTCAAATAACTTTTCCATTTATTGCTCTTCCTCTTCTCTTTCTAGTATCCCTATAATTCAGATGTTGGAATGTTTACAGATGTCCTGGAGGTTCTTAAGCCTCTCCTAATTTATTTTTATGAGACTGACGCGCTACCTACTGCGCTAACGAGGCACCTTCTCCTAATTTATTTTTAAATTCTTGTTTCTTCATTCTTTTCTGATTGGATGTTTCTTTCTTGGTTCTGGTCCACTCCGTTGATTTGAGTCCCAGTTTCCCTCCCATCACTATTGGTTACCTGTGCATTTTTCTTTATTTCACTTAGCGTAGCCTTCATTTTTTCATCTAATTTGCGACCAAATTCAACCAATTCTGTGAGCATCCTGATTACCAGTTGTTTTGAACTGTGCATCTGATAGGTTGGCTATCTCTTAGTCGCTTAGTTGTATTTTTTCTGGAGCTTTGATCTATTCTTTCCTTTGGGCCAATTTTTTTTTTTTTTGTCTTGACTCACCTGTTAGGTGGTAGTAAGGGGCGGAGCCTTAGATGTTCACCCTGGCAAGGCAACCCGTGTTGCTGGGTTGTAATGCTGTATGTGGAGTAGAAATCTGAGAGGGAACAATGGCGCTTGCTCCGCTCTCCACCAGATTCCAGTCACTTCTCCCAAGCAAACTGGGCCCTTCTGGTGCTGGTTCCTGGGTGGGTGGGCTTGTGTATGTCCTGGGACCCTGTGGGTCTCTCCAACAAACTCTGCTGTGAGGCTGGGAGTTTCTCCCGGCACCTCAACCCCCACAGGTATTTTCAATCCATGTTTTGAGGCTTTATTTCCCCATGCTGGGACCTTGCGTTGCATGGTCTGTCTCGCTCCCCAGTTTCACCTGGTTTATCTGTGCCCAAACGTGGGACCTGATGTGCCATGCCCCTCTACAATCCACCGCCTTGCTGGCCCACCAGCTGCCACTTTGTGTGCCCAGGGTCTGCCAGCCAGGCCACCAGCTACCCTGCCGCGAGCCCTCTGTGTCCCAGCTCCCCGACTCCGCCCCTCTTACTGGTCTGACAGTAAGACCAGTGTGTCTACTTTAACTACTTGGTAGTTAAAGTAGTTAAAGAAGTTGTATTCACTTTAGCTCCTTGGTTGTTGGGCTTCCATACAGTTCAATTTTCTGTCAGTACTGGTTGTTTTTAAATTGTTGTTGTCCTTATTTTTGTTGTGCAAGGAGGCAGTGTGACTACCTACACCTCCATCATGGCCGGAAGTCTCTACTTTTGTCTTTTAACCTTCATTATCAGCTTTTTAAATGGCTGACTTCCTATATATTTGCCTTTATCACAGAGATTTTCTTTCCTATATTTTCTTATTTCTGGTTATGAAATTTTCTTTTCTGTATAAACTGGGCCCTTTAACATTTCTTGTAGAGCTGGTTTAGTGGTGGTAAATTCCTTTAGTTGTTGGTATCACATAATTCTATAGATGATTTTTACCCTTTTCTATTCTTATTTTGTTTTTCTTCTGTGACTGGATAATTTCAAGAGATCTGAATTCAATCTCACAGATTCTTTCTTCTGAATCTGTTCATTGTATTCTTCAGTTCCAGCACTTTTGTTTGTTTGTTTTAACACCAGAGAATTTCTTGTGGTTTTTATTTTTATTTTTCCATTGGGAAAGAATTTTTATTTTATTTTTAATTTTTTAAACATTTTTTATTGTTCTTCAAGTACAGTTTTCTTCCTCCCCCCCAACACCCCAGCCCTCCCCACATCCCTCCCATTTCCACTCCCCTTGTTATTGTCCATGTGTCTTTTATAATTGTTCCTGTAAACCCTTCATCCTTTCCCCCATTATCCCCTCCCCTCTCCCCTCTGGTCACTGTCAGCCTGTTCTCAATTTCAGTGTCTTTGGCTATCCTTTGCTTGCTTGTTTGTTTTGTTGAGCAGGTTCCTGTTAATGGTGAGATCATATGGTATTTGTCTTTCACTGCCTGGCTTATTTCACTTACCATAATGCTCTCCAGTTCCATCCATGCTGTTGAAAAGGGTAGGAGTTCCTTCTTTCTTTCTGCTGTGTAGAATTCTATTGTGTAAATGTACCATAGTTTTTTGATCCATTCATTTACTGATGGACACTTAGGTTGCTTCCAGCACTTGCCTATTGTAAATTGTGCTGCTATGAACACATGGAGTGCATAGGTTCTCTTGGATTGGTGTTTCAGGTTTCTTAGATTTTCCTAGCAGTGGAATTGCCAGGTCAAAATGCAGTTCCATTTTTAGTTTTCTGAGGAAAGTCCATACTGTTTCCCATAGTGGTTACACCAGTCTGCAATCCCACCAACAGTGCACTAGGGTTCCCTTTTCTCCACAACCTCTCCAACACTTGTTGCTTGTTGCTTTGTTTAGGATGGCCATTCTCACAGGTGTGAAGTGGTATCTCACTGTAGTTTTAATTTGCATCTCTCTGATGGCTAGCGATACTGAGCATCTTTTCATGTGTCTCTGGACCCTCTGTATGTCCTTCTTGGAGAAGTGTCTGTTCAAGTACTTTGCCCATTTTTTAATTGGGTTGCCTGTCTTCTTAGAGTGGAGTCGTGTAAGTTCTTTATATATTTTGGAGATTAAACCCTTGTCTGAGGTATCACTGGCAAATATGTTTTCCCACACAGTTGGTTCTCTTTTCATTTTAATGTTGTTTTCTTTAGCTGCGCAGAACCTTTTTATTTTGATCAGACACTGTTTATTATTTCTTTTATGTCCCTTGCTCTAGGGGGTGTATTAGTAAAAATGTTGCTGCGTGAAATATCTGAGATTTTCCTGCCTATGTTCTCCTCTATGACTTTAATGGTGTTACATATTATATTTAAGTCTTTTAAACATTTTATTTATTTATATTTAGAGGGGAAGGGAAGGAGAGAGGGAGAGAAATATCAATGTATGGTTGCCTCTCATGCGTCCCCAGGTGGGAACTGGCCTGCAACCCAGGCATGTGCCTGACTGGGAATCGAACTACGATCGTTTGGTTCACAAGCCCGCGCTCAATCCACTGAGCTACGCCAGTCAGGGCTATAT
>PVKM010029751.1:0-17620 GCA_004027735.1 Carollia perspicillata | reverse complement strand
TTTTCGAAGGTCTCTAGATGACTCTGACTCGAAGGCAGAGCAAAGTTTGGGAGCTACCACTTCTCTCTAACTTAATGGAAGACAAGTGGATGCTCTTCGTTTCCTTTGTATTCAACCTATTGTGACGCTTCGTCTTCTGCAGCCTGTGGAGAATACCACTGCAAACTCAGGGAAGGGGCAAATAGGTCTTACTTAGTATTATTACGAGAGTTGTTCTGAAGTCCCAGACCCCCTGAAAGGGTTTCAAGGACTCTGGATGCTTCCCAGACCACACTCTGAGGACGGCTGCCTTATGTTACGTTGCATCCAGTGATGGCATATCTGCTCGGCATTAGAGCCCTGATTACCTCCGTCATCTCACTTAATTCTCATGAGAGCCCCCTGAGAGGTGTGTATAGCTGGCCTCTGTCACAGACGATGAAAAGTGAAACTCAATGTGGTTAACTTTTCTGATGCCACAAAAGGACATGATTTAGAACTAGGATTTGAAGAAAAGTCCCCACCTCCAAACCCCATTATCCTATGCTTCCTTTGGCTGAGAAAAAAACCCGGTGCGTCCAAAGAAATAAACTATCAGGCTGTCATTTCTGCTAGAAGCTGGAAGGAGAGTGGCCTGTAGTTGCACATATGAGGGCAGAAGATGGGGGAGTGAGGTTCTGATAAAGATTTATTTTTAAACGTTCATTTCCAGTGGGGTGAAGTTCTGATGAAAACTATTTGGTGATGGCCAAGTGAGGTTCAGACGTGTGAGGTTTGAGATGTATTTAGGGGTGAGAAGCTTTCACCTCAGGGTTATGGCTTTTAACTCAAACCCAGTTTAAATGTCAGTTCTGCAATATAAAGCTGGTTGATGTGAACTAATTATTTAATCTTTGTGAGCTTTAAAGTCCTAGACTAAAATGCAATAATAATACCTCCATGATGAGCTACATGAGCTTTAAACGAACTCTGTGGATGGCCTGTATCAGTGGCTGGAACTTAAAAATCACTTAGGAAACGGTAGATTTTCTTTTAAATTTATCATTGAGGTTTTTCTTGCTTTCCAAACATCACATTTTATCACTTGGGTCAATTTCTCCCGTTTCCTGAACTTTAGTTTCCACAATGATAAAACAGAACCAAAGTTGTGGTGTTGTATTGACAGTACTTGCCGTGCACACAGGTTTTCGACTGGTGTTATTTTCCTGACTTAAACGTGTAAAGCAGCCCTCCAGGACAGAAAGGAGGCCTCATAAACTACAAAGCTCTTAAGTACTCAAATTTACACTTTCCTTAGTTTTAATTATTTGTAAGTATAACATTGGGACTTTCCAACTTGTAAGCAAGTTCTGTTTGCAACCAGAGGGAGTAAAGGATAAAGGGGTCGAACACAGGGTGATGGGAGAAGATTTAACTTTGGGTGGTGGGCACACAGTGCAATACACAGATGATGTATCACAGAACTGTACACTTGAAACTACATCACTTTATTTACCAATGTCACCCCAATAAATTTAATTTTAAACAAGTATTTGCAATGATGTCTTTAGTCTCACCTCTGAGGGACCCTGAATCTCCCTAGCCAATTCTCGGAAACCAAGCCCTCCAACAGCAGGTAATTCGGGGGCCCAGGCCTTCCTGATAGAGGAGAGGGTTGTGATAATCACCTGCACGGGAGGCAGGACTGAAGCAGAACCGTCCTCTCGCTCAGCACCGCAGAAAACGCGCAGCCAGGAAACCTGGCCCTGCTCCCCGGGGACATGCAGGTGGAAGGACACAGATAGTTGTGACAGCACAGCTTTAGGAAATGTAGAGACTACGTTGTGAAACATAGTTTTCCTTAGAAAAGCAAAATGTTTCCAGGATAAAAATAAATAAGAGTGTTAGGAGGTGAGGTGAATCAAAGGAAGAAAAATCCCCATCAGGCAAAGAGTAACTAAATAAAAGTTGAGTTACACGTTTATGTAGGCTTCAAGAATGAGATCATTCTATGGAAGCAAGGAGGACACTAGATAATGACAAGAGGTTTAATACAAGAAAAAAAAATAGATCTAATAAAATATCTTCAAATATAACAGAGAAAAAATAATGGAACAAATAAAGTGCTGCTGACAAACCCAAACAGTGCTGGGGCTGCAGCACACCCAAGCACCTAAAGGTCAATGCAGCCAAACCAGCAAAGGTTACGTACAAGTTCATTTATATATATAAATTCAAATTCAAGTTTATTCAGTAGCAATCACACATAGAGCCACCTAAGTGATCTCACCTGGCCACAAAATAACAGAGTAGCAAACACTCCAAGACAGACTTGAGAAAAACGGGACCTACCGTGACAAGGATAAGAAAAACCAAATGTGCAACCCCAATTCGAGCCTCATGGATGCCAGACATTTGCTCAGTCTGACCCCACTCCCATGCTCACTGAAATGATCCCACCTTTAAGTGGAACCTAATCCACAAAACAAACAAGCGAGCAAAATGTAACCAGAGACACTGAAATTAAGAACAAACGGACAATTACCAGAGGGGAGATGGGAGGGGATAATGGGGAGGAAGGGGAAAGGGTTTTCAGGAACAACTATAAAGGACACATGGACAAAACCAAGCGGAGCTGGAATCAGGGGAGGGAGGTGGGGGGTGAGGGGGAGATGTGGGGGGGAAAGACAGACAACTGTACCTGAACAACAATAAAGTTTTAAAAAATGAAAAAAAAAATAAAATGAAGGCACACCCTTCTAGCCATTCATCATCCTGGACCCAAACCTTGGGCCTCACCATCATCTGCAACTCAGACCTTATGAAATCACCATCCCTGTCACCAGCAGTTCGAGCACTTGAGCAGATACTCATGGGCCCACAACCAGAACGTTAAATGATGGCCGAGCTTATGTTTCCACTCCTCTCCTCCCTGCAGCTTTCTTTTATGGTGTGGAGGAGAGGAGTGGAACAGCTGCTAGGGCTTACTCGCCTGCACCTGATGACAGCCAATTCTCGGTCCACATGGTAGTCTGTTCCACTGATGAACTGCTCCAGTGGTGGGAAAATGGCATTTTAAAATTTTTTATTAAATGTGTTGGGGTGCTTTGGTTAATAAGATGGGTCCTAAAGGCAAGGGAAGTAAAGACAAAAATAAATGAATGAGATGGCATTACTTTTAATGTTGTATCAAAAGCAGCCTCTCCAGAACTGCTATTACCCATTGTATCTAACCCTCTGGTTCCAAACCATCCTAAAGAAAAGGGAGGTAAAGTGATAAATAAAGAAGAGAGGAGAGGAGGGAAGGGGTGGGGAGAGGGGGAGGGAAAGCAGAGATTGAAACAGTAGAAAATTGTACCAGTGGGAAAGTGTAACCCACCCCACTATTCTTTTGACATTGTTTCTGTAAGTGCTGACTCTGACTAATATGTAGCTGGTCGATAAATGGCATGTTTGTATAAGAATCCTAGTATCTAACTTCAGAAGATACAGACTCCCACCTTCAGGCATCTCAGCTCCGGAAGATTTGCTGATCTTCAACCATGGAGTCAGGAGAACGTTCACAAGTACATGAGCTTAATAATTCTTGACTTTGTCTGCTAGATGCCTTCTTCCCACCTACTCACTCCTAAAAGTGAAGTAGAAAGGTAAAAGTCCTCACACCCCATCTTTACAGAATTTCTAGAGCCCTTGTTGTCCTTGGGGACCCACGACCCACACCTGCTTGCAGGGTGGGGGCTGCAAAGCCCTTCTAATTAAGGTAGCATAAAGTACACTATACAGTCCCCTGGGGTCTTTTTCAAGAAGCGAAACCTCCTGGTAGGGCAGAAACATTTTTGTACATCCCTCTGCCCTGGCAACTGCATGTTAAACTAAAATAATTGGGGCAAAGCCCAAGGTAGCAGAAGCCACTGATTTCCTGTCACCTGGTATATATCAGAGGTCCCAGGCCTGGCCTATCTCACTCACCCTGTGGACTTGAGAAAGTAGCCCTCCAGAGAACCCAGCAGCAGGCATCAAAGCAGCCCCTGGGTCCTAAGGCTTTGGAGACTCAGGTAAGGAATCAATTTACATACTTTGTTTATATGACTGAAAGGGAGTGATGGGTAAGGTATAGAATGGTTTGGGAGACTGGAGATTTTTAGCTCTAACCCTAAGGCTTCCCTGGTCAAGTTTTCTGATGGTGTCATGATTGAGGAGGGGTGATATCAAGGCTTGCTGCCCACCCACTCCTAATTTCTTTCTCTCTCTCTCTCTCTTTCTCGATCTCCCTTGATCCTGGCCGTGAGTTGAACTTTGAGTCATGCTACAAAATAGCAGGTTACAGCATGCAGATCGAAGCATGGTTACCAACCTGCTGGACTCAGGTCGGCACTCTACCACTTACAAGCCACAGAACCTTAGGCCAACCTTAAGGTTCTTAAACCTAAATCCCTTAGGTTTAGAGGGATTTAAACCTCTAAATCCCTCGGTTTCCTCTTCTATAAAATTACAGCAATAGTAATACCCACTGTGTTACCAAGATTCAGTGAGTTAAAATCCTGAAGCTCTCAGAACTGGTTGCCTGGTGCCAAACAAGAAAATAGCCAGCAGTGGCTATCATGAAAATGACTCTATTCCTCTTGCTTTAAATGCTTTTGTCTCCAAAGGTATCCCACTAAATGCAAATATCCCTAGATGCTAAACTTCATGAGCTAACGTTTCTGGAAGGGGTTGGCGGACACCAAAATGAGCCCCAAATCCTGCCTCAAATCCATCTCAGAAGCTTAGACTCAGAGGGCCACTGAAGATGAGAGGAAGCTCTAATGAAAGGGGATAAAAATGAACTTTAACCACGTCATAACTCCTTTCTGAAACCAGTCTGTAATGTGACTCTCCTCCTCTGTCCCCCATAAAATGGCTTGACCTCGCTGATCAGATGAACTTTCGGTCCATTGTCCTGAGCATTTTGTAAAACTGTTCTGAGGAAGGTGTTCAACTTAATGTTCATTTTCACAGTTACTGAGCTCATAGTACGGGAGAAATGGGTTCTCAAAGCAATCCTAGTAGGACATTTCCCTGCAGGATTTACATCCCACTAGTGAAGTTACAATATGACGAAGAAAGAAAACAGTTGGTGACAAGTACAGAATGCAGAGAGCTGTGGCTTTGCAAGAGAAATCCTTGCCATGGGTGAGAAGAGACGGGATGGCCTCGGGCGATGTGACTGTCTTCTGGGGAACCTGACTGAAGATGAAGGGGTGGGAGGAGCATTTCCCAGAGGGGAGGACTCGGAGAAGAAAGCAGGAGGCAAGTCCAGACCAGTGGCTCCAGCTCCGCTGGGGAGCAATGGAATGGGGCTTACTTAAGACATGAGGTGGAGCTGAACTGGGAAGGGCCTCTGCGTAGGCAATGACGGGTAGGAGAAAGAGTTCAAGCTCAGGAAGAGAATGACATAAGCAGTCACTGAGGGAGTCTGATCGATTGCAGGCTAACATTTCTGGAGGGGGCTCATGGATGCCAAAAGAACCCCAAATCCTGCCTCACCACCATCACAGAAGGGCGGAGGGAGGACAGATTAGAAGAAAGACAGATTAAAGGCAGAAGAGTGAGATTTCTGTGCCTCAACCAAGAGAGGAAATGAGAATCGAGCGCAGGAGGTGACACTGGAAGTAGAAAGAAGGTCCACCTGCAGGATGAGCCCCATCGCAGAGGCTGACGGGGCATGACCTGGCCAGGGCCTGGCCACGGGAGACAAAGCGGCAGAGGGGCAGATAGATGCCTCTGGCATTTTAAGCCTGGGTGACAGGGGAGACAGAAATAAATCAACCTGAGGGACGATACCTGAGGAAAGGCCAGCAACTTTGCAGCACAGTCCCCGAAGGGCGCAGTTGCAGTTCAGCGGCTCTGGCGGCAACTGGCTGTGAAGCGTTGATGAGTGAGGGGGCGGGAGGAAGTGGAGGAAGAAGGTGGAACCAGTAAGCTGGCTTTTTTTAAAAGCATATTTTACTGCTTATGCTATTACAGTTTTCCCAATTTTTACCCTTTTATCCCCCCTCCACCATGCACCCCCCAACCCTCCAGCATCCCCCACTTTGGTTCATGTCCATGGGTTGTACACATAAGTTCTCTGAGTTCTCTGTTTCCAATACCATTTTTGACCTCTCCCATCTTTCAATGCCTACCAATTATGTTTCTTCTTCCCTGTACCTTTTCCCACCATTCCTCTCCTCTCCACTGAAAACCCATTTCTCTGGTTCTGTTCCTGTTCTGGTTGTTTGCTTAGTTTTTGTTTTCATTCTTTTAGTTTTTTAGGCTCATTTGTTGATAGTTGTGAGATCGTTGTCATTTTACTGTTCATGTTTTTTATCTTCCTTTTCTTAGATAAGTCCCTTTAACATTTCATATAATATTGCCTTGGTGATGATGAACTCCTTTAACTTGATCTTATCTGGGAAGGACTTTATCTGCCCTTCCATTCTAAATGATAGCTTTGCTGGATAGAGCAGTCTTGGATGCAGGTCCTTACCTTTCATGACTTCAAATACTTCCTTCCAGCCCATTCTTGCCTGTAAGGTTTCTTTTGAGAAATCAGCTGATAGTCTTATGGGAACTTCTTTGTAGGTAACTTTCTCCTTTTCTCTTGCTGCTTTTAAGATTCTCTCTTTGTCTTCAATCTTGGGTAACTTAATGATGATGTGCCTTGGTGTGTTCCTCTTTGGGTCCAACTTCTTTGGGACTCTCTGGGGTTTCTGGACTTCCTGGAAGTCTATTTCCTTTGCCAGATTGGGGAAGTTCTCCTTCATCATTTGTTCAAATAAGTTTTCAATTTCTTGCTGCTGTTCTTCTCCTTCTGGCACCCCTATAACTCAGATATTGGAATGTTTCAGCTTGTCCCAGAGGTTTGTAAGACTCTCTTCACTTTCTTGAATTATTGTTTCTTCATTCTGTTCTGGCTGGATGTTTATTTCTTCCTTTTGTTCCAAATCGTTGATTTGAGTCAAGTTGTCATTGTTGGTTCCCTGTTGTCACTGTTGGTTCCCTGAACATTTTGCTTTATTTCATTTTGGGTATCTTTCATTTGTTTTTTCATGTTTTGACCAAGCTCCATCAGTTCTGTGAACATTTTGATTACCAGGGCTTTAAATTCTCCATCAGATAGGTTGGCTATCTCCTTATCACTTGGCTCTCTTTCTGAGATTTTGCTCTGTACTTTCATTTTGGCCCTATTTCTTTGTTCAGGGTGCCTCTGAAGTTGTAAGGGGGTGGGGCCTTAGGTATTCATGCAGGCAGGGCAAACCTGGCTGCCCTGTGGCACTGCCTGTCGGGGAGGGGCCAGAGAGGGAACAGTGCAGCTCGCCTGCTAGTCTCTAGCTCACTTGTCCAAGAGCTCTCGTGTGATTCTGGGAGCTTCTCCCACCTTGGCAACTGCCAGAGTCCACAGCCACCTCTGAGTCTCAGTTTCCCCTTAAGTCAGCCCCTCCCGTGCAGCCTGCTGCCTTGCTGCAGCCAGCCCCAGCCCCATGGTCTGCTGCCCCGCCCCGGTTTCTCTCTGTCTGCTGCCTTACCAGTCTCCTTGTTCTGTTCGACTGTTTCTTTGATTCTGTGGTTGTTGGAGTTCCATGCAGTTTGATTTTCTGGCACTTCCTGTTGTTTATTGATTTTAGATTGGTTGTTATCTTCCTTTTGCTTGTGCAAGGAAGTGGGGGGTTTCTGCCTGTGCCTCCATCTTGGCCAGAACTCCATAAGCTTCTAAGAAACTGTGGATAAAGGACAGGGCAGACTAGGCAGTGGCCGGGGACACTGCTAGATTAATGGAAGGGGCTTTGGGACTGGGGGACACCCCAGCACATTTTAACCATTAAAAAAAGTCCAGTGATTACAATTATTCTTTGAAAGTTAAGTCTTATAAAGTACAAGTTATGTCATGTTCTCAAGAACATACTTTCAATAAAGAGATCACAAAAGTAGCAAGCAACAGAGGAGGACCAGCCCCTGCTACTAGCATCATGAAGAGTGAGACTGATGACGCAACAGCCGACTTCTTTAGAGGACTGAAGTCTTGGTGCAAGGAGATGGGCTGAGGCGCACAGGCAGAGGGAAAGGAAGCAAGAACATTCTTCCTCAGAGATAAGTATACAAGAGGCCAGAAAGGATGAAAATGCAAAACTATTTTGAGTGACAAAGGAGGAAGCTGAGGTAACAAAGGGGGAAGTTGAAGTAACAAAAGCTTTGAACTTCTCAGTAAATGATGGAAATATTGGACCTAAAGCTCCTAACTCAAATCACAACCCATGAAGGTTGTGAGTTCTTCAGAGGATGGACAGAAACAGTGGTGCCTTTAGGTTCAGTTTTTTTAAATAGATTTTATTTATCTATTTTTAGAGAGGGGGAAGGGAGGGAGAAAGAGAGGGAGAGAAACATCAATGTGTGGTTGCCCCTTATGTGGCCCCCACTGGGGACCCAGTCCACAACCCAGGCATATGCCCCGACTGGGAATCGAACTGGTGACCCTTTGGTTCACAGCCCCCACTCAACCCACTGAGCCACACCAGCCAGGAACAGTGGTACATTTTAAAAACCAAGAGAGATTTGCAGAAGTTTCTGTCATAACATGGGGCAGTGTCTGGTAAACTGAATCCTGATTTTAATACAGTTTAGTGAAAATAAGATTTTCTTGTTGCCACATTTTGATTACTGTGATGAGTAACCCCAACTAGTAATCCAACTAATCTTTAGGCATAACTATTTGGGGCATTGTTAAGTAACTGTGGACATTTTTTTTTGGATAAGCAAAACTTCAGCAATCTACAATATCCTTAGGAATATGGAGTCTAGTTTTATATATTCCCACAGAATGTAACTTTTCATTACCCAGTCAGTCTAGGATTTTCTGGAGATATATATATATATATTTAGAGTAGCATATAAAACAAGTATGTCTGTGTTTATAAACTACCATTTCACAGTAATATTTACTGAAGGCTTTGTAGAAATTTCCATAGCAAGACATAACTTTAACAGAGCACTCGGGTCTCCCCAGTGGTCATGACTGCCATTCGCCACTGCAGACAGGGCCTGAGTAGAACTTGCTAGCATAAATGGTTTGTCTCACCAGTAATAGAGACACAGCCTTAGGCAGCTGAAAAATACGGAGAAATTAAAAATGACAGTAGTTCAATCACTGAGATAATTGATAACCTTTGCTCTTTAAGTCATTGTCACTAAAATGAGCCCTCTGGAGAGGAGTGTGGTGGCTCCCAGCTCTTTCCAGACTAGTCATGGGAAAATTAACCTCTCTGAACCTCCGTTTCCATGTCTGCAAGAAGACAAAACACCTACTTAGTAAGGAAGGTTTGGGGAGATTTGGAACTATGTGCACATACACTGTCCCTGGCACATAGCAGGTGCTCAGTGAATAGCTCTGTGTGGTCCAGCCTGTGGTGAAGCACAAGAAAACACCAGTCTCAGAGCCGTGGGGACTGCCTTCCACTTTGGCTCAGTCACTGAGTGCAAGGGCTGTAACAGGGCATATCCCATCCCCGGGCCACAGTTTCCTCTTTTGTCAGATGAAGAGAATGGTTTCATAGGTTCCCCTGACTAGCTCTAAAAATCCTTCCTGGTGACCAGAATCGGTTTGTAAAATCCCTACTGGGCTACATTAGTATAATTCTTTTTGGCTGGTGGTCTGGTGGGGTGGTTTGTGGTACAAAGCAGATCCCCGTGACCACATGACATCTGATAATCTAGAAGTCAGGCAAAATCAAGTGCAAAGCACCAAAAGCCTCCTCTCTTCCTTTCAACCCAGACAGATCTTCCGTTGGCAATTGATGTATAGGCACTCATCTGTTTGAAGGAGAAGGAAGAGGTTCATTAGTGAAATCATGTGAATTCCTATCCCCCACAGAGGACAAAGCAGCCTGGTGCCACAGATACCTCCTTGAATAGGTCCAAGTCCTCATTTTAAATCTTTATTCATCATGAAACTTTGAACAGGTTACCTAACTTTTTTACGCCATTGTTATCTTCTGTACAAAATAAGGGCAATGACTCATCTCTAATCCCCTCTGTGAGGCTCAAATGACATGTCGGGTGTGAAATCTCTCACTATAAAGTGGGTACAAATGTGAGGCCTGTCACCTGTCTCCTGGCACACCTGCAGTTGCCCAGCTGTGTGTGCCTTCAGTCAGATAAATGAGATAGACAGACAGCCTTGGTCTCCAAGGCTCCTTGTGTGACTTGCAGTCAATAGAGACATGAGCAATGACTTGTCCCTAAAGAGAGATTTCCAGGGTCCAGAAAAAACCTGGTAGAACTCATGTAAGTAATTGAAATTAACACATTAACAGCAAAAGGATGCACGAGGTGAAGAAGGTTGAGCAGTCTTAACATATTAGAACTGGGAAAGCCCTTGGTAATAATCACTAACTTCAGAAATGAATAAATCATAAATTGTAAGAATAAATAGCATTTACTACTTTTGCCTTATGTACTAGGCACTTTCACATGTTTACTTATTTCTCATAAATGTCTGTGAAAGGGGTATTGTGTTTATTTTTCAGATGGAAACAATGCTCATAAAGTTAATAATATGAAACATAAGAACAGCAACAAAAATAGCTAATAAGTATTCAGACACAGATACTTCACATACATTTATTTCTTTAAACATATTTACTAAGAAACTACTGAAATACTGGACAAGAAAGAACTATGTCTCTGCTTTGGTGGAATTCATATTATAGTGGGGAGGTTGAGACTGTAAACAAGTAAGAAAATAATCAAGGTAATTCCCCAGAGGATACGTGCATGAAGCAAATACAATGTGTTGCAGGAGAGAGTAACGAGAAGGATGCTTCATGGATTGAGGGTTCAGGGAAGACTTTTCTGAGGACCTGACATTTTAACTACACCTGAATGAAAATACACTAGCCACCCACAGACCATCAAACCATTTATGATATAGTGACCATATGAGACAAGAATTATTTTTATTCCCATATTACAGTTGAACTTGAGGCCCAGAGACTTTTAAAAAACTTGCCCGCAGTTTCACAGCAAATAAAAGAATCACGATTTAAACCATACAGTCTTAAAGAACCTCCTTGAAGTGATTAACTCAAGGTCACAGAGTTAGTGGTAAAGGGCAGACGAGAATCAGCCCCTCCTGATTCCAAGGACAGTCATCATCATACTCTGTCATGATGCCTGGTCCATCACAATGGACAAAAGCAGGTAAGCAAAGGTGTAAGGACAAGTCAATGCAAAATACATTTTCTAATATTAAAACACAGGAAAAGCATCCAAGGATGTGAGAAAAACCGAACATGCAGATATATGAGCACTGAGTTCTCTACTAAAATCAAGTATGTTCCAATCATAGTTAAGAATACTGGCCGCGGCCCTGGGCCCATATGTCCTTGCCTGAGATGCCCTGCCCCCCGCCCCCACAGATCCTACCTTAGAACACAGCAGTAGGCCTTGCTTCAGCTCCAAAACAGAAGGAAGAGGCCACATCTACCCTCAATGTCACCTACGGAAAGAATACAGACAAAAAGTATTCAGGTCGAATGACTCAAAATAAAAGACTGCTGAAATTCTGTTCTCTCTCTTCTTATTTTATTATTGGTTTTATTTTTCAGGAGTTTTGAAGGTGAAATGACAACACCCAGAAATTCAATGAGTGGAGCTTTCCCAGCACATCCTGTGAAAGGCCCAACGGCCATGCAAGCTGCTCAAAGAATTCCCAGGAGGGTGGCTTCCGTGGTGGGCCCCACACAAAGCTTCTTCATGAGGGAATCCAAGGCTTTGGGGGTAAGTCGGTTGTCCTCCATTCCATATTCTAGGGATTCCCTGGCCTAAAGAAGCAGAGGCTGTTGGTCAAGTGCAGGACTCAGTCCAATGCAAAGGTATCTGATCCAACCTGAGGTGTTCTTTATGTTGGAAATGATGGGTCAAATCAGCAATGTACTGAGAAGTTATCATAGCAATGTTACATCCCCTTTTGAATAGAGGCTTGCATATTTAAGGATCTCCCATCTCAGTTCATCACTAACAGCCTAGGTATATCTACCTTGGAGATGTCCCAGGTGATAGAGAAAATGGATCTGAACAAGACAAATGTCTTGGCACCTTTACCACTCCCTTTGGGCATTTCACACAGGCTTCCAGCCTTACCTTTGCTTTCTGACTTGAAGATGATTTCAGTTCACCCACCAGTGCCCCTATTTCCTCCCCAGGCTGTCCAGATTATGAATGGGCTCTTCCACATTGCCCTAGGTGGTCTCCTGATGATCCACATGGACGTCTCCGTACCCATCTGTGTCACTGTGTGGTACCCTCTCTGGGGAGGCATTATAGTGAGTAAAAATTCACAACCATTTGGGGAGTGATGTAGACAAAAATGTTGAAAAGCCCCACAGGAATATACCAGATTATTTCTGTGTTGAAGAAAGTTGAGCAGAAAATGGGTTATCTGGTTAAAGTAATGTAATAGAAAGGGTTGACTAAATTCGGTGTGAATGCCATGGCTGAGTTAGTCATTATGGGTGATGTGAAGTTGGAGGAAGATGCCCTACGTGAATCCACATAGGGAAGGAAGATTATTCAAAGCATGACCTCTCCAAAGTCAATTTGAGGGGGGCAGGGAAGAGGAGCACTAGATGTTTGGATTATATAGCATGGTGTTTCAGAAAGCAAAAAGGGGTAGGAGCATCCCACTTCCAGCTGGTCTTCTTCCCTACAATTCTGCTTAGTAACTATTGCACGTGGTGGAATTAGTCCCATCCCAAATAAATCTCCCGTGGCTTATCAGGACAGCAGTGGTTTCATGCACATATTTTCCAAGCTTGTAACCCTGTCTGGTTGTGGTATGGGGCAGTGGCGTTTAAATTACCATTACAGTTTTTAGGTGCTATGATAAAAGATGAGTCCAAGATTAAAATTTTCAAAACAAGGGGAGATGGATTAGAACAAGAATTTTCTCCATTTTACAGCCTGAATCATAGAAAAGAAAAATGATAAATAATCATCACCACTTCCTGTAGCAGCCAACTTTAATGGGGTGCCTGTGGCAGTCAGACCAAGTATTTCCTACCTGATTCATTCTTCATTGGTGTCAGTCCTGTAAATCATTGTGTGTTACAGAAAGCAATTCTACAGTTTTTTTAAAGAAAAGAAAACTAAAAATAATTTAAATTCACATTGTGACTATTAATTGATGGCAATTGAATTCTGCCTCTTTGGTTTTATTATATTCCTAGCCTCAGCTCCCCAGTTCATTGAATAAAAGGCATAGATTAAGTGTAATTGAACCTGAATAAAGGAGAAACGGGACCACTGAAAAATAAATGAATCTGATTTTAAAAAGGCTGGATAGTTTAGTGAAAGTGGTGGAAAGTGTGGATAGCTTTTTTACAATTAGTTCTCAATGTTAAAAAGTAACAGACCAAAAGTGACCAGAGGGGAGCGGGAAGGGGAAAACAGTAGAAAGGAGGAGAAAGGACTAGACAAAGAACATGTACGAATGACCCTCGGACGTGGACAACAGTGTGGGGATTGACTGCGAGAGCAGGGGGGTGGGATGGGTGGGACAACTGTACTAGAATAACAATAAAAATGACTTAATAAAAAAAAGTAATCTCCTTCTCCTCTGGGCCTCTCTTCCCCTCTGACTATTCGCCCATCTTCCACACCCTTCCCCGCCCACCATCTCTCTTTTTCCAGTATATCATTTCCGGATCACTCCTGGCAGCGGCAGGGACAAGCTCCAGAAAGAGTCTGGCAAGTAATCATATGTTTTTCTCTCGCACGCATTCAAGAAATATCTAAGGTCTCAGTTGAAAACAAGAACCCTTAATGACCTTTGGAATCACAGTAACGTTGAGTTCTCTAAAGCCTGAAAAGCAAAAGATCATCTACAATGCTGTTTTGATTTTATTTATGAAAAAGTTGGAAATGAGAATCCACCTGAAATGCATCCATGGAAACAGAATTAAAACCAGATGGGTGAAGAGAATGCGTATGATCTTAGGACTGATACATGCTGTGTGAGACCAACGGATCCCTTTAAAAACTGTGTCATTTCTCTCAGGCCACCACGTAGAACAACTGTCTAATCAATGCTATGATTGACTCAAGTCTTAGTTAACATCGAGTTTTAACTTTGTTTACCTCCACGTAACTCTGAGTTTTCACCTGTAAAATGGAGAAAACAGTCCTTGCTACCGTATGAAGTTGTTGCTAGGATGAAATGGAGTAGAATAAAGGAAAGTGCTTCAGAGGCTATAAAGAAAGAGCGACAGAGTGGTCGTGATTATAGGGACACATTTACACCTAGGAAGAGCTCCCCATGCTGTATGGGTCAAGAGCTCACCAGCAAGTTAGTTTCCTTGCCCTAATTTTCTTTATGCCTACTAAGCTATTACTGTCTTGAGTCACTTCCAAAGTCAGTGAGGGATTGAGTGAATTGAGATGCCCCTCTCTAGAGGAGGTCTGACAAACTCAGTTTTTTGGGGAAAAAAAACTTTACAAAGGTCACATTGTTTTACTCTCCAAATATAGCCAGTCCTACTGACCCGCCATCTGTATAGGTCATAGAGTCAAGGGTGAAACATGTTTGTCTTAATCACCCATAATCTCATATCATTATGGTACTTGTCACATATATTTTCCTGTTTTGACCTTTTATTGTCCTCACCAGGTAGAACCCGCCCACTGACATCCTCTTACCTAATGCTACCAGAGTCATCAGCCCTAACGGTACTTTAAAAGATGGCTGACTGGGGCTGATGGCAACCCATGGCAATAGGAAGCAATTGGTGGTGTTATTCCTGCCGCTGTTTGTTTCTACGTGACTGTCTAGACCTAGAAGGTTCTGTCTGCTCTTTCCTAACTTATACCCACAATACCGCCCCCACTTCATTGAGATGAGAGAACCTCCTTCTCTCTCTCCCTTCTATCTTCCTACACGGACAGATATGGTCTGAATATTTATCTTTATTTGCCCAACAAACATTTATGAAATGCCATCTAGGACATTGACAATAGCAGTAAAAGGAAGTGCAAGGGGGTAACTGATAGGAATTAAGAATCATTCCCACAATTTTTTCTTGATAAACTGATTGGATGGTGATGGCATAAGATGAGATGGGGAAGACTGAGACAGATCGAGAGATGAAGGTTTTTATCTTACAGTGTCAGAGACTAAAAACAACTGAGAGAAGAGTGGTATGGCTTATTTAGGTATAGGACCTTTGTGAGTCAGAGGCATAAGACCTGGAATTCATGCCTAGCTTAAATTCTCCCAATGGAAATTAAACCCAATTAATGACTCCTTTGTGTCTCCATTTCAGGTCAAAGGGAAAATGATAATGAACTCAGTGAGCCTCTTTGCTGCCATTTCTGGAATAATCCTTTTGATCATGGACATATTTAATATTACAGTTTCCCATTTTTTAAAAATGGAGAGTTCAAACTTGAACAGAGTTTCTGTGCCACTTATTAACATACACGACTGTGAAGCAACTAACCCCTCTGAGAAAACCACTCTGCATATGGATTATTGTTACAGAGTCAGATCTGTGTTCTTCGTAAGTGTGAGATTTGATTTCTTTTCAGAGAGGAAGTGTGGTGTTTTTATTATGAGCATCAACTCTAGATCCAGACTGTCTGCATCTGGCACTTATTGTCTCATGGCTTTGGGCAAGAATTTTAACCACATTCTGTCTGAAATTTAATTATAAAATGTGGAAGTCAATAGTACTTATCTTGTAAGGCTGTTTTGAGGGATGAGTTATTATATGCAAAGCATTTAGAACAGTGTCTGGTACATAGAAAGTGCTATATAAATACTTGCTTTAGCATTAATAATAATATTATTAATGGTATTAATATTTATTATTATTATTGATTAAGGTGAAAACTGAAGAACTACCTGTGTTGTCATGAATATCTTTTGCCTCAAGAAGTTCTTAGTGTAGAGTTTGAAGAGGAAAAAATGTATCTACCAAGTGTAAAGAGGGGTCCTCGGTGTGATACCACCTAAATAAAGCTAGATAAAATTTAATTTGAGGCTCAGTAATTATTCTTTCCTACACAGAATTGATTCTCCAACTAATTATTAGTCTCTCATTTTTCTATCAGCAACATGTGTTAACTATTTGTTGTATGTCAGGAGTTGTGCTAAGGGTCAAGGTTATAAAGATACTGGTATTAATAGTTCTTCCTGGTAGACATTATTTACTTGAAGAATTGATCTTTTAATAATTTGATTTTAGTCAAAAGTCATTTACTGAGCAGCAATAATATTCTTGTACTTTTTATTATTACCTTTCATCCTCACTTTTCTGTTTTTCTTCAGAGCCTTTTCGCAGTGATGCTGATCTTTGCCTTCTTGCAGAAACTTGTCACAGCTGGCGCTGTTGAGAATGAATGGAGAAAGCTGTGCTCCAGACCCAAAGCTGTAAGTAGTAGCCCATCTGTCTACAACCTTCCTCTAGGAAAACCATGTCTTCCTAACAACAACAAAAAAAAACCCTCGAATCTTCACAGGAGAATGTAATGCAATGAGACTTGGAGCCTGGGGGCTTCATGAAAAAAATGGCGTTGGTGTGAAGAAACATGTCTGGAAATTTGAAATAAGTCTATAGGTTAGACAGAAGATACAATTCTATAATGTGCCACCCTCTTACTAATCTTGACTTTTGCTTGACTTTAGGCATCCAACTTGATTCATAGTCATGTGTAGAAAAGTAGGTGGCTGAAGGTTGAAGGCCAATGAAAGCCACTAGTTCTTCCACTTTATTTTCCAGTATTTCTTTCTTTTGGCGACCCCCCCATACATACCGCCTTCTTATCTAATACCTCTTCCAAAACAATAGTTCAAAGAAGCTCCACAACTGAGAAATAGTAATACCTATTATCAACTACTTCAGAACTATAGCATGTCAGATTTAGAACAAAATTTAGGAATCATCACTAATTCCTTCATTTTGTTGATGAAAAAAGTAGAATTAGAGATCTATTTTCCCAAAATTATCTCCAATAGAGGCAAATCAAAATGAAACTCCATTGTAAATTGTGCTATGAACATTGGGGTGCATAGGTTCTTTAGAATTGATTTTTCAGGATTCTTAGGGTATAATCTCAGTAGTGGAATTGTCGGGTCAAAAGGCAGTTAGTTCCATTTTAAGTTTTTTACAGAAATTCCATACTGTTTTCCACAGTGGCTGCACCAGTCTGCATTCCCACCAGCAGTGCACCAGGGTTCCTTTTACTCCGCAACCTTCCCAGCACTTGTTTGTTGATTTATTTAGGATGACCATTCTGACCAGTGTGAAGTGGTATCTCATTGTGATTTTAATTTGCATCTCTCTGAAGGCTACTGACGCTGAGCATCCTTTCATATGTCTCTGGGCCCTCTGTATGTCCTTCCTGGAGGGCATTATGCTAAGTAAAATAAGCCAAGCCGTGAAAGACAAAAATGCCATATGATCTCACCTATAAGTAGAACCTAATCAACAAAACAAATAAGCAAGCAAAATATAACCAGAGATATTGAAATAAAGAACAAACTGACAGTAACCAGAGGGGATGGGGGAGGGGGATAACAGAAGAGGAAGGAGGACAGAAGAGGAAGGTTTGTAAAGGAATATGTTAAAGGACCCACAGACAAAGCCAACAT
>PVKM010029750.1:0-17615 GCA_004027735.1 Carollia perspicillata | reverse complement strand
TTCAAGAAGGAGCAGGAAGGCCAGTAGGGCTGGAGCAGAGTGAGAGAAAAGGAGTGGTTGGAAAGAAGCAAGAAGTAGGCAGGACTTAGACCATAAGGAGAGTGTGGGTCATGGAAAGGACTCAATATGCCTGCTCAGGACAAATATTAATAGTAATTTCATGCCCTGGCAGGTGTGACTCAGTGGGTGGGAGCATCACCTTTGGCCGAAAGGTTGCAGGTTTTGTTCCCAGTCAGGGCACATGCTTGTGGGTTTGATTCCTGCTGGGCACGTGCAATCCCCAGTGCGCCCTCGCATATAGGAGGCAACCAGTCAGTGCTTCTCTCATGCACTGATGTTTCTTTCTCTTCCTTCCTCTCTCTCTGAAAGCAATGAAAAAAATGTCCCCAGGGGGATAAAAAATTTTTTAAAATACTGATCGTAATTTCATAAGTCAAGGTAAATTTGATTGAATCAGTTTCTAGATCATTGTATCTCCTTCACTATATTAAGATATTGATTGGTACCAAACATTTTAGGTAGTTATTTGCAACATTTACTAAAAATATAATATTTACCCAAATTGAGATTTGTTGTTTGTGCGTTTTGGAGATCCTACTTCGGTTTAAATAAAAATTTTGGGATTTTTGCGATACATTTCAATGTTTCCCACTCCCCCCTCACGATATTATCTACAAAAAAGGTTGGAAAATGAAGGGGAAAAGCCCACAGTCATATAACACTAACAGATTACCTGTTTTCAGTGTCTTTGCTCCTTTTTATACTCTGTCCTGAAGCACAGAAAATTATGATGTAGTTTTAATCACAGCAGATACATGATTTTCCTTCAGTGCTTTCAAAACACATTTAGAGTAGGGTTTGTATTATTTTGTAAGTTTTGGTCATTGGCAAGGACATTTCTCAGCAACTCTAAATAAGCCTGGCTAACTGGGCTTCATTGATCACCGCTTGCAATGATTTCCCCTCTTGTTGACTCAAATCTTCACTTGTTATCAAAATTGGCCTTTCAGGGTGAAAAAGGACCTGAGACAAAAAGTAATTTCTGATAAGCAGTAATGAGCCTGACTCCTTCCTATGAGGCTCCCTGGGTACAGAAATTAGATTCTAAGTCATTTCCAAATAACTTCTGAGAATTCACAGGAGGAGAATTCCTCCTTTTAGTTGAGTATCATTTGGTTGTAAATAAGAAAGACGTAGCGTTGGCTAATTAGAAAACTTTAACTTCACCTGACTAACTAACTATGTCTTAACAAAACCTAAAAAATAGACATTTTTCTTAGTCTCAGTGTGAGATTTTAAAGCTCTCTGACTTGTGGATTTGAATAGGGATCTAGAGAGCTTAAAAGGTCAATAGAAGAGTTAGTGGAATTGATTTTTAGGTATGGATTTTATCTCATAAATTCATGTGTTATTTGGGAAATTGAAGTAGAAGGATCACATACAGGACATTCTTCACTGCTCCACATTTTCCCTCAGCTAGTTATCTCTGGTACTGCCACGGAGATGAAATCCTTTTTAATACAATTTAATAGAGTTTTCACCAGAAATTGTTACTATGATCTAGTATTGGTTTAAGTGGAGGGCTTAAGGGGGAAAAAAGGAAGAAAATAAAATCTCTCATTTATTTAGCAGGGTTATTTTTACAAGTTTTAAAATGCAAATATTTCCCCTTTGCAGACATCGCAGGCGTCTCAGACCTAGCACAGCCAATACAGAGTTCTTGACTCCCACGCTCATTATCCCACCTGTGGGTCCGTGGCATTTCCTAGTTTAGTGCGTCAGTGTCAAATCAAGCTAGATCCTCCTTGATTCTCCCCTCCCTCAGACCCTCCTTCAGTATCACCCATATCCAATGCATCTACAAGTCCTACTAACTCAACCTGCAAAATGCATCATAAGGCTGCAGTCAAGGAGTTGCCAGGCTATGGGTGGCTCAACTGGAAATAATTTGATTTCAGGTTTATTCAGATTGTTGGTAGAATTCATTTCCTTGAAGCTGTTTAACTGAGGGGCCTGGCTTTTGGCTGAAAGCTATCAGAAATTCCTAGAGGCTGTCTTCATGTCCTCGCCACATGGGTTTCTCTGACATAGCCACTTATTCCACTGAACCTAAGATAAGAGTCTCTGGCTCAAGAGACTCTCTGATAGAGAAAACTCTATGATAGAGTTTTCTACAATGTAGCAGTATGATGGGGGTTGCATCCCATCATCTTTGCCATGCAACATAGTCCAGTCACAGGAGAGACGTCCCATCGCTTTGACCATATTTAATTGGTTAGAAACAAGGCACAGGTCCCATCCACACCCATGGGGGCAGATTACACGAAGACTTGAACACAAGATGGTAGGAATCACTGGGGTGGAATCACTTTAGGGTCTGCCTGTCATATTTTAACTGATACTCTTCATTATAGATTTTTATTTTTAAATTGTTTTGTCTCACATCCTTATTATTTCCTTTCTTTTGCTCACTTTGGTTTAAATTGCTTTAGTCCCTCTTAGTTTCCTTAGGTAGAAGCTTAGGCCATTAATTGAGACCATTCTTTCCTAATCACTGTGATAGCAGCCTCTTACACATTTTTGTCATGTTTTCCTTTTCATTCCATTGAAAATGCGTCCTGAATTTCCTTTCGATTTTTTCTTTGACACATAAGTTACTGTAATTAGAAATATATTATTTAGTTTTCAAATATTTGGAGATTTACCAGATATCTTTCTGTTACTGAGTTCCAACTTGATTCCATTGTGGTCAGGGAGCATACTTGATAGGTTTAGAATCCTTTCTTGAATTAAAGAGGCTTGTTTTATGATCAAAATATTGTCTATCTTGGTAAATATTCCATGAGCACTCAAAAACAACATATATCTTTCTATTACTTGGTTAAATTTTCCATAAATGTCAAGTAGGTCAAATTGGTTGATAACATTATGTTTTTTATATCCTTATTTAATGCACATTTTCTATGATGAAGTCTGCAACTATGATCATGGCTTTGTATAGTTCTCATACTTACATTGGTTTTGCTTTATCCATTTGGAAATGTTGTTGTTAAGTGCAGAGAAGCAGGGTACAACAAAAGTAAGTTTACAGTTGTGAGTATATGAAACACAGTTTATTTTTGCATTATTACTTATTAATTAATGTATCCTTTTCATACAAACCTCTGTAAACCTACCTTTGCCACACCCTGTATTTAGGTTTACTTTCTCTTGATGGACTGACCTCTTTGTCATTATAAAATGACATATTTTTATTCCCTGGTCATATTTTTATCCTACTATTAACATAGCTGCTTGGCTTTCTTTTCATTGGTGTCATGGCACAATTTTTAAATTTATTTTACTTTTAACCAATTTATGTCATATTTTAAGTGAGTTTCTTACAAGCAGTATGTCTTAGATCTTGCTTTTTAACTCAGTCTGACAGTCTTTCATTTTTAATTTGGTGTTTAAACTATTTGCCTTTACTATAATTATTGATGTCATATTTAAACCAGCCACATTGTTCTTCGTTTTATATGCATCCCATGTCTTCTTTATTTCGCTTTCTCCCTTTGTTAAGGGCTGAATGTGTTCCCCCCTCAGATTCATGTATCGAAGCCTGGATCTGCAGTGGGATGGCCTTTTGACCTGGGGCTTTAAGAGGTAACTAGAGTTACATTAAGTTATGAGGATGGGGTTGTCACGATGGAGTCCTACACGAAGATGAAGAGAGAAATCTCTCGCCCTCTCTCCACATGCACACACCAAGGAAAAGACATGTGAAAACACAGCAAGAATGTGGCCATCCTCAAGCTAGGAAGAAAGCTCCCAGCAGGAAATGAATTGGCCAGCACCTTGATCTTGAAATTCCTGGCCTTGGACTGTAAGAAATAAATTTCTGTTGTTTAAGCCTCACAGTCTATGGTATTTTGTGATGGCATCCTGAGAAGACTACGACATTCTTTTTCTTCCTGTTTTCCTTCTAATTAACTGGATATATTTTAAAATTATTATACTTGATATATTTTGGCTTATTAGCCATCTTTTTTATAGTGGCTGCTTTCTATTTATAGTATATACATATTTAAAATGTACTCTGACTTCAAGTAATATTCTATAACTTCATGTAGAGTATAAGATCATTACAATAGACATCTCTCCTCTCCCATTCTTTTGCTATTCTTGTCATTCATTTTAATACTTTATACAGGCTAAAACCCCTCAATATGTCAGTATTATTTCTACTTCAAACGATCAATTATATTTTAAAAAGATTGTTAAAATAATAAGAAGTATTTTAATAATGTGGCTATTACACATTACCATGTCCGGTGCTTTTCATTTGTGCGTGTGTGTAGATTTAGAATTCAGCTTTTGCCTAGCTGAAAAAGTCTTTATGTTTTTTTTTTATTTTTGAGAAATACTCCTGCTGGCTACGCGTCTAGGCTGACAATACTGCTCTTTCAGTATTTTAAAGATGTTGCTCCTCTGACTGTTGGCCCGCATGGCTTCCGATGAGAAATCTACAGTCATTCTTACCTTCTTCCTCTGAATGGGCTGTGTCATTTTTCCCTTTGGCTACTTTTAGGATTTTCTTTTTGTTACTGATTTTGGCAATTTAATTATGATATATGTCTTGGTATAGTTTTCTGTATATTCTTGTGCCTGGAATTACTAAATTTTAGGGATCTCTGGGTTTATGTTTTTAATCAAATTTATTAAATTGTCCTCAACTATTTTTCCCATATCCCTCTCACTTTTGACAACTGTAATAGCAAATACATTAGCTGCTTACAATTTTTATATGCCTCACTGATTCTCTATTTTACTTATTCATTTTATTTTCAGCCTTTATTTCATGTATTTGTATTTGTAGTTGTTTTCCATGGCCATGTCTTCAAATTCACCCACCTTTTCTTCTGTACTATCCAAAATTCTGATCATCACATCCTATGTATTTTTAATGTCAGACAGTTATTTTCATCTCTATGTTTTACTTGAAACTTTCTAAATATTTCTCATATATTTCCTTAACATGCTCATGTTTCTTTTATTTTTGGAGCATGTGGAATATATATAAAATATTATTTTAATATTATATGCTAATTCTTTCATCTGCTTCATTTCCGAGTCTTTTTGTATTGGTTTACCTTTTCTCCTAATAATGGGTATATTTTACCTGACTCTTTGCAAGTATGAATAAATTTTTGTTGGATGCTTAACATATGAAGTTTATATTTTTGGATGCTGGATATTTTTTATATTCTTTTAAATACATTTGGATTTTCCCTTGAGACTCAAATAAATTATTTGGTAAGCTTTTCCAGGCTTGCACATGAACTTTGTTTTGGGAAATCAGAGCAGTCTTTAGTGTAGGGCTAATTTTTCACCATTACTAAGGCAATACACTTCTGAATACTCTACCCAATGCCTGGTATATTACCAGGTTTTTCCACTGTAACTGACAGTAACATAAATTATTACGAGATCTGTGTGATCTCTTGTGACTATTTCACCTGATCCTTTCGAACGTCTTTCTCCAGATATGGTGATTTCATCACATTCATGGGCTGAGCAGAACACAGTAGAAGCCTTAAGGAGAACACTTTGGAGATCTCAAACACACTCTCTCTGTGAAGCTCTCTTCGGTCTAGTACCCTGCCTTGCAAATTCTAGCCTCTTTTGCTTTCTTGATTTCTCACTACCATCTTTACATTTTGGGGAAATTACTGGGATCTGTTTGAAGTTCTCTGTCCTGGAAACTCTTAAGGCAGTCAGCTGAGACAATCATAGGGTTTGCATTTTTTGCTTTCCATAAATATTATTGTCTTACATTGCCTGTTGTCCAATGTCTTAAAACTATTGTTTTATATGTTTTTTCCATTTTATAGTTGTTTAAGTTGGGTGCATACATGCAGTCACTGGTGCCTCATCATTAAAAGCAGAAGTGTGAAGGGTCCGAAATCTTTTCACTTTGTGCCATTGTCTCTATTGGTAGTTTCGTGAAATCTATGTATTCTTTTCAGAATATTCTTATTAAGGTTATATTCTTATATTCTTATATAACCTTAATAAGGTCAAAGCATGAAATGACAAAGTAAACCAGCTACCCTGAAACACATTTATCAAGGTATTTTTAAACAACTGCATTGCTATAATGGATGTGCTGCTTCATTAAAATATTTAAAATTCTAACAGCAGGTTTAATAATTACCAAATCTGAAGCAATGTTTAGCATAAATAATATTTCCAGATATCTGTCACAACTTTAAGTGTTGTGAAAACATTTGTAATTTCTATTGATGACAAAATCACGAGAACTGCTAATCCTACTGAGATTTGGATCCTGCATTCATAATTGAAGGAATGTTAAATTTTCAGTCAGAAGTTAGTGGAAACGAAGATAGATGTTTTTCTTATTCAAGTTCATACAACCCTGTTTTGTCCATGAACATCATGCAGGTCTATAGATCCTATGATAAGGATACTGTTATAAGGAAACATCCTGATTTTTTAATTTTGGGGAATTAAGTCATAGTTCACAGGATTTGCTATCTCAAAAATCTTGGGTTTTTCCATGCTTGTTGTTAGTTTTACATCTTCATTTTTAGTGAGGTCCTGGATAACAACAAGATTAAATAAGATCACAGGTAAGGCTCTTATCATTGTGCACGGCACCTGATAAGCCCACAATAACTACAATAACACTGGCTATTAAACATCACCATCATCATCATCATCATCATCATCATCATCGGGGTGGGGGCCCCCTTTGGCAGGGGGTGTTGAGTGAGCTGAAGTTTATGCACTATGATGTTCCCATTCAAAAATTTTATTTTTTTATTTTTTAAAATTATTTTATTATTGTTCAAGTACAGTCACCTGGATTTAAAAATCAGTAAAATATTTTCTTTTGCTTGTTTTATGAAAACTTATGACTATATGAACTCATTAGTAGAGTTTCTTTCAGGACCTTCAAGCCACCTGGGCAAGTAATGATTCTTGAAACATAAGCTTCATTCACTTCGTGGTAAATCTGCTTTCAACTGGCATTCTTCTCTCCCTCAGCTTCATAATTCTTACCAGTTATTCACGATTCCAGAGCAACCTCTTTGTCCTTGTCAGTATGGAGGTCATGGTATAGGGAAATGAGGAGGGGTGGTATGAATAGGACAGACCACTCTCAGGTCTGGCCTGGATCTTTGGAACCCTACACTGAATGTTTGACTCTTGGAGGGATTTACTTTTCATGATCCCAACAGCAGGTGCTTAAGGGTGGACCAGTGACAGGGAACATAGAGAACAGAGAACCCTGCCTAGGTTACTCCTCACTCTACTGCCGCCATCACCCAGCAAAGTAGTACATAATGGATGCTCCCTGCAAATGTATCAAAACAATAAATGAATATACCATATTCTGTGGTGTATGATGTGCACTTTTTGCCCAAATTTTTGAGAGCAAAATAAAGACACACATTATACATGGGTAATACCTGAAATACCTTGTATCTGTTCTTGTGTTTTGTAATTATTTGTTACATAAAATTTGTTGGACCATAATATGTTCAAAAATAAACACTAAAGTTCCTTTATAATACCACCAAAGTATCTAAATATAAAAAATAAAAACAATTAAAATAAAATATATTTTCCTGAAAGTTTGGACCAAAAATGTGGTTGTACATTATACATGACAAAACATGGCAGTTTGTTTTATAAGAATTGTTTACATTTACACAATGGAATACTACTTGGTCATAAAAAAGAAGAAAATTTAATCTTTGCAGCAGAATGGATAAACCTGAGAACATTATGCTAAATGAAATAAGCCATTCAGAGAAAGACAAATACCATATTGTTTCACTCATATGTACAATCTAATAAATAATCTAATAAACAAATTGAACTAACAAGCAAAATAGGGAAAGACTCATAGATAGAAGGCTGACAGCTCTGGGGAGCAGGGTTGGAGGGATGGAGGGATCAAGCAAAAAAGAAAAAGAAAAGAGAAAGAACTCATGGACAAGTGTGGTGACTGTGGGGAGGAGGGGTGCGGATTGAAGTGGAGGATTTTATGGCAGGATAAATGGTAATGGAAAAATACAAAATAAAAATATTAAAGTAAAAAGAATAATGAAAGAAAATACTGAACCCAGCTAATGCTGCAAGTTTTTAAATTTTAACTGCTGAGTCAAACCTGTTCTCATCCTCAGGTGTAAAGAAGGGTGTACTGGGGTAAGCAGGGAAGGCCAAGTGCTCCACCAACGACTGTCCCCCTTCTCCCAGCTGAGGTGTTTGTAGGTAGTTAATAATGATGATGGTGGTGACAATAATAACAACAACCGATGTTTACTGAGTGTTTTCTATATAGGCCAGGCTGTAGGCTGTTTTTTAACTACATCATCTCCATCAGTCCTTACACAACCCCACATTATTGTCATCCTTCCTATTTCACAGAATGGGCAATCGATACTCATAAGATCCAGAAAACATGTTCAGTGTCTCAGAGCCGTGGAGCCAAGATTCAAACTTAGGCATTCTGACTCTAGAGCTTGGGTTCAAAACCATTTAGTCACCATATCACCCTGTTGTAGTAGGAATAAAATTCAGGTGTGATTTGCTCAGATAGCATCTGTATTTTAAAAAGGGTCACTCTACAGTTAAAAAGAACCTTCAATAATCAAAAATATAAATAAAAGGGTGACATATTATATGGTTGAGGTGAATAAAGATCACATTTATAACCTTCAGCATGTTCTGTGTGTGAATAATAGAATAAACCTGTGTGTGTGTGCACAGGATTGGTGGACTCTCTGTGTGAAGGCATCCTCAAAGCTCAATCTCAAAATAGCTCATTGCATTCTTTCTGGATAGTCTTCATGGACAGAGATCTAGCTATTGCCTTAGAGATCTGCTTAGCAAAAGGTGCTCAATACACATTTGTGGCCAGAAAACATCAAATGACAGGTCACAAAATTACCTTAGAAATTAAGCCACCTTCAGGAAAAAAACTTGCTTTACTGTAAGGATCACTAATGGGTAATAACTCGGTTACCAAAACTAGACCATAAGTTCTTTTTTTTAGTACATTTAATTGATTATGCTATGACGGTTGTCCCATTTTTTCTCCCCTTTATCCTCCTCCACCCTGCAACCCGCCTCCTCCTAGCAGCCCTCTCCCCCTTAGTTCACGTCCCTGTAGACTTTAAGTTCTTCAAGAGTATTCTAGAAGTCTAAGAAGGAAGGAATTCACAGACTTTGATTCACATTTGAATCTTACTAGCACAGATCCTAGTATACCAGGTCAGTCTGTAAAAAGTTCAACCACTGTTAACGTAACAAGAATGATTTGTACAACATTGACGTAACCTGGCAGCCACAGAGAGTGGACTGGAGCGCACATGTATGAACAATAACTTCACTGTACTAGTCAGTGGGGGCAGCAGATGCCACTGGGTGAGCACATGGACTGTGTGGCTGTTGCATTCAAAATGACTAAGTGCAGCAAAGAATCCGCATCAAATTTTGTGTTAAGCTTGAACATTCCTCCATAGAAACTCTTTTAATGATTCAGAAGGCCACAGCTCTGGGTAACTGGCGATTGGCAGCTTCCTTGCAATAATGTGCTCACTCATGCATCATGTTTCCTACAGAGTTTTTGGCAAAACATCAAATTGCCCAGGTGACTCAGCTGCCCTTCAACCCAGATTTGACACCCTACAACTTCTGGCTTTTCCCCAAACTAAAATCACCTTTGCATGGAAGAGATTTCAGACCGTTGATGAGGTTCAGGAAAATACAACAGGCAACTGATGGCAATTGGGAGAACTGTGTGAGGTCCCAAGGTACCTACTTTGAAGGGGACTGAGGCATCATGGTCCTATGTGTAATGTTTCTTGTATCTTGTATCTATTTTTCATATTGCATGGCTGGATACTTTCTGGACAGACCTGTACGACCACCAGGCTACCTGTAAATGCTCACTGAGTGCATGACAAATCTGCAATGTTTGATTTTTTTAATATTTTATTTATTTATTTTTAGAGAGAGGGGAAAGGAGGGAGAAAGAGTGGGAGAGAAACATCAATGTGTGGTTGCCTCTCATGTCTCCCCTACTGGGGACCTGGCCTGCAACCCAGGCATGTGCCCTGACTGGGAATCAAACCAGCAACCCTTTGTTTCACAGGCCTGTGCTCAATCCACTGAGCTACACCAGCCAGGGCTGCAATGTTTTTAACTATATATTCTCCACTGATTGCACCACAGGTCTTGCAGTACGGAGAGCACTAGTTCAGTAGCAGCCTGCTTTTGCTCATTTATTCCTTAGTCCTATGAAGCAGTGGTTGCCAGAAATACTGGGATGGCAGATACTCCTGGACAAAGAGATCATCAATAGGGAATGAGCTTTGTAAAGAGCATTGCTCTCTGGGCCTCATCTGATAAGGGCTCCTATTTCCAACAGTTGTTTGTTTGGGATCACTCTACCTTTCTGCTTCATCTTGCAATAGCTTCCAAGCTTGTGTACGGCATGTCAGAAGTTCTGGCCACAGGATGGGACTTGCATAGGCTCTTGATCCCCCGCCTATGCCATCTTTTTGAAGAAGAGCTGTCAGAAGTAGTTCTTGTGATAAAGCAAGATGTTTTGAAATAGATTAAACCAGTGACATTTGATTCTGCTTTTTTGTGGAGTGGGACTATTTGTTTTAGTTCATGAAATGAAACTGAAAACTGGGAGACGTGCTATTACTACTTAAAACTGGACTTTTCTCTGAACGTGAAATACAGACAGACCCTTAGTACCATTTCCAGCTCTAGTCTCTCAGCAGGATACGAAGCTTTTGTGCACATAATGAACTCAGACATTTTAATAGCTGATTTGTACCCTTCAGGCCTCTGTTGTCATAACCTCTACTGGCTCACTGTGGATTATTAGATAGAGCTTAGTACTGTTGATTTACTTTCTTTATATCCATTCCTAAAGCAATAGAAATTGTCACCTCCATTTAGAACACATTTGTCGAAATGGTGTTTTTTTTTCTAAAGAGCACTTAAGTCATTTTTATTTAAAATAAATTAACTAAATTTATCTTCCTCATTTGCCTTAACATGACCTTTTGGGAACTCGGAAATTAAATTTTCTCCTAATATTTTACTTTCTAACTTGGCAAACATTTGACACTGTTTCAGATTCTGAGAAAAGTTGAAAAAGCACAGGTTTCTTTTCAGAATCACTTCAGCTTTGAAACAAGAAATGATAATGACTCTGGAACTTTTTCTTTTTAAGTAAATTACAAATGAGAGGGTAAAGACGAATGTAGAAAATAATGAGATCATAAAAATAACAGCTAAAATAAACTAAAAACACCCATGAGGGTGATTTCAACTGTAAATATACTCATTTAAGAATATAAAATGCTCCTATAGCCATTTAATATACATTATTTGGTGTTGATAAACATAATAAATTACTGAACAGAAATTAAAACACCTATTCTTGAGCAGGCTGAATTCAAACTTCTACTAATGGTAATAACACAAAGTAAAGGTCTCCAAAATATGCCAAAATAAAGAAATAGGTCAAAGAGAATTTGCTACTTACAGCTTAAAATACTTTTCCATGCTTGATCACATAAAATCATGTAATAAAAGTATTTCAGGAGTTTTAAAAAATATTTTAAAAACATTAAAACTTTTTTCCTTTTAAAGTACAATAGTGGAGATTTCTTTTTGTGAAAATGTCAACTTTTTAAAATAAAAGAAATATTTTTAATGTAAGGTAATTATACCCTATAAAAACAATTGCATAGAGTTTTATGATTTGTGGAGGTCTCTCCATGTATGTCTCCTAAGAAAGGCAGGTGAGACAAATATTTCTTTATCTCCACTTAAAGATACAAAATGGAAGTGATTTGCCCAAATCACACAGATTAAGTGTCAGACCTGGGACATGAACACAGGCCATCTGACTTAGAATCTATTTTTCGGTGAATTAAGAAACATGCCCTCCCTCAGTTCCTGCCAAAGCACTGCAGACAGTTTTCAATGGGATTTAGCAACACTGAAGTGCTCCCGTTTTTCACTGGCCCCATCATTACTACCATTGACGGCTATTTCTTTAATGTAGTAGTTGCTTCTGTGGAGAACTCAGAGACGAGTGAGAAGAGCAAGTCAAGGGCCAGGCCTTCAATTGACGGGTCAGTAGGGGAGCGGGCCAGGGAAGGAGGACGTCACAGAAGGTGCACAGGTACCCTAAGCCAGAGTGCCAATTCTAAGTACCAGTGGCCTTCACAAAAAGAAGTGGTCAGCTTGGAACTGGGGTGAAAAACAAACTCTTCGATCTTTGTTATTTTTTCTTAAGTCAACTATACTGAGGTGTAATTTGTATACAATGAAATGTACTTACTTCAGTGTGCTGTTCAATGACTACCACAGTCAAGTCCACGAGCATTTCCCTCACTCCCAAAGTTCTCTCCACTTTCTGCAGTCTATCCCTCCTCTCACCCATGGCCTCATACAACCACTGGTCTAGCAGGTTTTTAAAAACTTGGAGAGTGGAGAGAGTAAGGAAAATAGTAGGGAAAAAAGGAGGACTTACATCAGATGAATTTCCCAATTGTTATAATTCCAGGTTATACATCTCAATAAAATTTCCAGGCAAGGAAGAACAGTGAGTTGGGTTTGTGCGACAGGGACAGCCACCTGCTCCCTCGCCCGGTCCCTCCCCAGCAGTCACTTCCTGGTTTCTCCCTATCTCATCACAACCACAGTCTCACCATGGCTTACATTTGCAGGATGGAAATGACTCTTACGGAGCCCTGTTGCACTGAGAAGCTGCAACCTGCATTACACTGGTAGCTTCAACCACCATTCTAGATGTCCATGAATCACAGTCAAGATTCGACTCCAGTAGATCTTCAACTTCTGGGGGACACAGACCTCTTTCAGAAACCTGATCCTCTACCTAGTGACATGCCCCTCGACCCACAATATTGCATTCAGTTTCAGCTGGTCCACCGGGCCCCCCAAACCCATTCTTGGTGTCCAAGGGATGTCCTTGGTATTCAGTGTCAAGCCTTCCCGTACCCAGTGTTTTTCAGTCCCCTGCTCTGGGTACATCAGGGAGAAGTATCTCATACTGTGCTAAAAGAATCGGGAAAGCTTCTGCATCACCATTTTTAAGTCTTACATTAGCACTTTCTCTGTAAAGCCTTTTTTTGGATTTTATAACATCAGATCTTTCACTGTGTCTGAGGTGAAGACTTCTCACCATTTTATACAAAAAAATAACATTCGGAAGAAAGACTTGTGTGGTCAAGGAGTTGTGTGCGGCTTGTCAAAAAGAAATGCAGCCAAGTGTGGAGAGATCACAAGACCAGGGTCCCTCTTTGTCCTGTCTTCCCCCAATAGCTGTGGGTATGATGTTTAGGAAGTAACAGACTTCTCTAGGTGTCCCCAATATGCTCATCTGTCGTGAGAAGGGATTAGATTGGATAATGCCTTTTAGCTCAGTATTCTAGGATTCCATATCCCCTCTTTTTAAGCGTTATTGCTCTTTCTCTTTTACAATTTAAATAAATATTCTGCACACTTGAGGTCGCCATAGAGAATATCCAGCATACACATACAAAACAAGCAGATTTTGGAAAAGCCCCTAAAATTAAGAAGTGCTCTAGAATGTCAGTGGCCAGCAGGAGCCAGTTTCTGGGGCTAGCCCTCCTCCTTTAAGCCATTCCCTCACTGACACCCCCTTTCACAGGGGCGCACCGCAAAACAGTGCTTTGCTCTAGGGACCCACTGACTAAACACAGTAACACAGTGACGCCGACAAAGCCCGCGGTGCCCGTAATCAGCACACTGTGTGGGCGGGTGACAGCCAGGGCAAGGAACAACGTACCCCCGGTTAAATACGTCTTGACTGAATGCATGGAAAGAGGGAAATACTGTTTGTTACATTATCTGGGCGCAGGATGGGGGACAGGGAATGAATACATTAGATATTTCAGTTTATTTTAACTGAGACTATTTGATTTATTAAATGCGCATTTAAGGTAAGCCTGACTTGGGAGTTTCTTTGCCTGTACAATGGACACTGAATTTGTTCTTTTTGCTTCATTTCTAATCTTATTTTAAAAGCACAATTACAATGGTGCCAAACAGTCCCCTTGTGCACAAGAGGTCAGCCACTTTCCAACACTTTGGCTTTATAGTTGTGGAGACTGCGATGTGTCTCTGGGAGTTTCCCTAATTCTTTGTAACATTTTAAAGTAAGTACCCTGGGACAGCTAAACATATAACTTTTCAACTAAATATGCATTTAGAGACTTCTAAGACATATCATAAATATGTATTTAGGGATTTTCTTACAAGGACTAAAGAGCTTTCTAGCAACTCCTTTGGAAGGATTGTATTCTATTGCATTATAAGTGTTCACTCTCTTTAAAAATTCATGATATTTTCTTCACAGACCAGGATGTCTGATAAGAGATGGTAATGAGACACTGTCATTGAAGCATGGAGAATCTCAAGTTCCACATACAATGCAAAGTCCCATTCTTCGTAAAGACAAGGTATGTAGTGAGGAGCTGAGGATTCTTTTTTTTTTCCTTATAAATAATGCAATAATACAATTGCTCACGTGTCAGCTCATAAGTGGGCAAACATAATCCACATGAACGGGGTCATCCGGGTTCAGTCTCTGAGGAAGCCTTCACACAGCTCTGGGGGAGAGATGGCACCTCCACTGGATGCAGGTGGCCGCGTGCGGCGGGTGCCTGCACTGGGCCCGGCAGCCCCTGCGCCGGTCTGGTCCTGCTGGTGCCAGGCCCCTGCACCTGACTGTCATCTGGAGCGATGGACGCTAACATTTTTGATTTAGACTCCACTAGTGAAATATTTTTGTAAATGTGTCTCTGGTATATGTATATTCATGAACTTGTAAGCTATTTATATGGAATAGTACAGCTTGATTTATGTTTTATTTTTAAATAAAACATGAGTGTACATGATGACATTTTTCTTCCCACTTCAATAAATCACCAGGTTGCTGGTTTTGGAGAAGTCAGTCCAGATAGGGAAGCATGTCTAGGACCTTTATTGCTTCATTAAAATCTCTTCAAAACATGCACAGAAGGGAGTCAAAGCCTGTGGCTATAGCAGCCCACTCAGCCATCCTCTTCGACCACAAGAGAAGCCAGGAATGGGGCAGAGGGTGAGTTTTCATCTGTTTGCTGGCTGAAATCAAATTCTGGATGGACAAAGCCCCGTGACCCCTGGAGAAGTTGGTCAGAGTGGGAAGGCGAGGAGAATTGGCCACACCCCCTGCTTGGGGGCACTGGCAGGGGCTGTGGCAGGACCAAGGGGCCCCCTCCAGTCAGCTCACTGGAGGGAGGTGTCAGCTTCGGTGATTTCTGTAGGCAAAACAGGTGCTTTTAGAGGGAGTATTCTCTTGTGAACAGAGCAAAATGCTAAAGCATGGTTCCTCCTTCAGTCCTCTTCTCGTCTTTCTACAACCCTTCTCCATCTCTGGATTGCCCATGGTCCTCATTTCTTTTTCGTCACAACAGTGAGGCCATGTTGCCAAGAAAACATTGTGCTAAACAGAGTCATCCTTCCTTTTATTTGATGGATGTTATTGAGTCCCAATAATGTGCCAGGTTGAGAAACAAGTGATTGATCAGGAATTACTCCCCTGAGGGCTATCTGCTTAAAGAGTGTCTCCCATGGCTAATGGTTCAGGTATGAGTAGCCAGGCCTGCCCCGCGCCCCCAGGGCCATGCCACAGACTGCTGCAGCCTCCCAGCTCAGCCTCCACTTGCAGCCCAGTCCGTCAGCAGAGGCCACATCACAACGAGATTATTGTTTGGAAACTAGCCAGCTCTTGTCTATTTAGTTGTCATGCAGACATGAACACAGATCATGGCCCAGGAGCCATGTGCACTGGGAATGATGCCTGGGCCAGGGATATGTAGAAAGCAGTGCAGGGTGAGAGGAGGTGGACAGGTCCATGCACAGGTCTGCATCGAGACAACAAGGCAGCCTGCGTGAAGCTAACATCAGTGTGTCTATCGGCACGTGTAGCTTCTGTGGCCCTCAGAAGCTCATGGTAGTTGGATGAATTTCATGGTTTCTGTTAGAGTGCCTCACAGTTTTACCCTCACCCTGAGAGGACAACACTCAGCACATTCTTTTGGAGAAGGAAATATTCCATGTAGCTTGGAAAGGGTGGGTGTGGGGGTCATTCTACCTAAGTGGACACGGTTTTAAGATCCAGCTAAATTGCCAGGTCATTAACTCATCAACCGTTCATCAAAGGCTTCTCTGAACCATGAACAGTACCAGAGGCACAAAGCAAATAAGGCACAGTTTCTGCTTACGAGAAGCTTGCAGTAATTCAGGGCAATAGATGTTTAAATTCATAATAATAAAGAAGTGCGACAGCAGATGTATGTCATGTTCAATAGAGGCAAATGGGAAAAGAGATCCATTATGTTTGATGGGAAGGCTTCAGAAAGGAAACACAGACAGAGCCGAGAGGGCCTTGCAGGATGAGAGGCGGTGCCAGCCTGTTAAAGGGTATGAGATATTTCACGGAGGGAACAACCTGCTAAATAGCGTGGCCTGAATGGGGAACTGTGTATGTGTGGTTCAGAGCGGTTGCAGCGTGGGGGTGTGTGGGGACGCGGCTGGAGAAAGAGGCTGGGTGTGTTGGCAAGAACGAGTCAGGGAGGTCACGCGTGCCACCCTGAGACCTCTGGACGTCATCAGCAGGCAAGTGGGCGTTGTTGAAGGTTTCTAAGGAGGGAAATGTGTTTTAGAATGGATTGGGCCTGTTGAAATCATTATCACTTTGCTGAGTATTCCAAAACAGGAGTTCTCAAATTCACGACAACACACGACATGTGATACTCCCGCATGAAACACTGTTATAACTATGGTAGTTGATGTTGGGTTTAATTTCCAGAACATTAGCCATAACTTCATTGCCTTCTCTCTTTTTCTGAAAGAAGCCTATCTGATTTCAAGCTAAGGAGGGTGGGTTTAATATAAAGATAATATTGCAACAAAAAATAAACCATTTGTGGAGTTCACTACTGAGCTACTGTGAGTAACTAAACACCTGCTCTACATCAGACCGGGGCCTGCCAGTGGGTTATGACAATGAGTGACCACTACTGTTGTAAACGCGTATGTGCACTGGTAGTTCCTATCTTGACAAGTCTAAACACCCAATTTGATGACTGGAGGATGGAAGTTTATGCACATTTTCTCTCTATAACATGTGCGTACCAATTAGCCATGCAACGACAGAACGCAAGACTATGTAACTAACATAACTATCCTCCTCTTCACCCCTGGGACTGCAAAGACCAGAACACCCCATAGACACCCCAGGGGTGCAGGCCAGAGTGGTTCTGTCTCCCAGGTCACCCTGACAGGGGTCAGGAAACGTCACCCCACTGTCCCTGGAAGTGATCAGTGCCTCCCTGTTCTACCTAGCAGGGGTGGGCGGCAGGCTGTGAGTGAGAAGTAGACCAGCAGGGCCGATCACGGGGCGAGGCAGGGGCAGGTGGGGAGTGTGAAGAGCACGGGGAGGATTAGGAGTGGAGGAAGTTTACAAGGAGAAGAGAAAACAG
>PVKM010029749.1:0-17615 GCA_004027735.1 Carollia perspicillata | reverse complement strand
GTTCCAGCTAACACTTCATATTAAATTTTGCCTGTTCAAATTAGCATGTGGTTCTTCATACAATTGACCAACTAATTTTCAATCCCTTTGTCCTGGTAACTGCTATTTCTAGAAGAAAGGTCCTGATACCATGCCAAATTGTAGCTTCGTCAACATATGCCAAGTGAGCTGTTTTCCCTGGGACGACTCATCCACTTGGCGTCAGCCTACACGACGAGCTCCTAAAGATACCGCAGGCCTGATGCTGACGTTGAATGGATGTGAGAATTCGACACAGCTGATCACTGGCACTGAGTCCCAAATTGGAATCGTGAGCTTGCCCGGAGATGTTCCAACTAACTTGACAAATGAGTCCTCATATGCTCCCTCCGATCACTCGTTTAAAAAAGCCCAAGTAAGCTTTTCCCGTCTCGGGTTGCTGTGGAAGGCTGCCCGAGAGGGGAACCGCGGACAGAAATCAAGTGGAATGTTTCCTGAGGCAGGGTAGGAAGAACAAAGTACGAAAAAGGACACGAAGTTCCGCTGCTGGGAAAACAGATGGAGATTCCTGATCAAGTAGCCACGCTTTTTGGAAAGTGGGCTGTGCGGTTTTATTTTTGAGATGAGATGGAATGACACGCACTTCCCAGTGCGCATTCTGCATACCAGCCTCTCCCCTGGTTTATTTTTTCTACGCCCATTTGCCCTTTGCCCCACTTTCCTGAACTTTGTTTTTTCAAAAAATTACTGGACTGCCTATTTTCATAAGACGTTGGAAATATTGTTTGATACAATGTGAAGGGGAGGTCAAAATGCTGTATTTCAATGCATTGGTGGTAACTTTCCAGATTTGCCGTGACATCATTTTAGGTGTGCTGGAAATACCTCAAATCCAATTCCCGAGTTGAATGTAAATCAAGATCTAAATAGCTACCCTAGGGCATATCTCTCTGCATATACATACAGCTCCAAGGAGACACGGAGTACACGCTTCCACGGAAGTTCCACGTGTGCTCTGCCCACCTGTGATAGCCTGGTTAGCAGATTGCAAAGCCAAACTCAGAGACCAGTCCCAGTGCTTGGTTGCTTAGTCAGATGGCCTCTTCTCACCTGGCCTCACGACACTGCGTGCATCCACACCCATCTGTCCTGGTCAAAGCAAGAAAGAATTGATCAGTGGTGGAAGAAATGGAACTAGGCAGTCTGGTTGTCACAATTTGATACTTAGTATCTGCCACAGCTTCTGAAGAATTGTCCCAAGATGAAGGCATTTTCTCGTGGCTCCAGCATGGAGCCCAGAGAAGTCCAGATGCTTACATCACAGAGCCTGGCATGGTTGTCACCTTTGTTTTTAAAGCGCGTTGTGGACTGTGAGTCACACTGTCTCGGGGCCAAGCCCGGCTCTCATGTTGACTCGCTGTGTGGCCGTGGGCAGGCAGGCCACGCCGCCTCTCAAGCCTCGGCTCTCTCATTTCTAGAACGAGAGTAACGACACCTGCCTGATAATGTGCAGACACACCTGTTTATGCCTACTCCGGTGGCAGCACACGATAAGGGCTCAATAAAAGGGGCCATTATTGTGGGCAGATAAATGTAACCAATAACATGTAGCTTGATTCATAAAAGCAGACCTCGGTGTTGCCTGAAATTGCTCCTAGTCACAGCCCAAACATGACGTAACGTCTCCCTACCATCCAGTTTTTCTTCTGCACTGGATTAAACCCAGTGGCGTAACTGGTAAAAATGGTTTTCTAAAAAGACTGGAAATCTATTTCCACAGTTAAATATAAAATGAGAATCTCTCCATAGATAACCACTTTGGCTGGTGAGGATACTTTCGACTGAAGCTCTCACGAGAGCATCTGAAAGAATTTTGCCAAGTCCTGGACACAAAGTTCAGCTCCTTCGCAAAGCTGACGAGTGTGGAGCAGGCGAGGGCCTTGTTATAAGTAGCAAGTCAGTGTCCTTCACCAGATTACACGCCTGAATGGGTAACCGCGTGCCAGATGGAGACAACTTTGGAAAGGGTTTTAACTAAGCGACATTTCAGTATTTCTGGTGAGCCTGTTTTTTTTCAGCACTGGCACATTTTTATTTATCCTAATGGAGCTGCCGAAGCCAATCGGAGGTTAAAAAATATTTCACAAAATGAGAAATCATGTCAACGCATGGACACCAAACTCGTGAACACAGCACAAGCCCGCCTCCCGATGCTGCCTGTCTCCCCGAATGGTCTGTGGCTGCCTCCTCTGTCTTCCTCTCCTGCTTGGCCTGAGTCAGAGCCTGTGCTACTCCTGCTGTGGAGGAAGAGTGTTCGATTAGGATCCTCTTTGATTTTTTTTCACCAGCATTTTGTAATTTTTGGCATATAGATGCTATACGTGTTTTCCTGAGTGTATACCTACATATACCTACATATTTCATTTTCTTTGGAGTAAATTGTAAATGTTAATATGGCTAAAGGTTTTTTTTTTTAAGGAAATTGAGTTATTAATAATAAAATGCATGGATCTTAAGTACGTTGATCATTGGGTTTTGGCAATTGTGTACACTGGTATAAGCGCCAACCAAGGCAACCTGGAAGCCATCCATCACCAGTTTCTGACACCAGTCTCCGACACCCTCAAGCCCCTAAGAAGTGCCTGCACTAGTGCTCCGCCCCCTAGTGGTGTGCACACCAGTAGGTCTTACCCCAGAGGTTGGAGCACCGACCAGTCGGTGGGTGTCTCGTTCCCCACCAGAGGCCCAAGCATCAGTGTGGCACCTCCTTCAGAGATCTGGGGACCTCTCCTCGGTCAGGGTGAACTTCCCTTGTCCTGGGGTGGTAGCTGCTTCCTGAATGTTAGTATCTGGTACCTCAAAGTCCCCTCTTGTTACTTCGGCTTTCTTGTGTTAACTCACCTCGGTTACTGCACCCTGATGGATACGGTACTTCGTACCAAGAGATGGGTTTGTCCACCGCCCTTTGCACAAAGGCCCTACTGGAACATTCAAGGTACGTGCTTTCTGGTCACCAGGTCCAATGCCACAGACCAACATGATGTTCTGCAGGGCATCTACAATGAAGTTCTCTGCAAGCTGGATTACAGCGAGAGCAGAAAATTGGGCGTAGCCGAGATATGCGGATTTTTAAAAAAAATTTAATCCTCATTGGGTTTTTTAAAAACTTAATCTTTATTGTGTATTTTTCCCACTACCATTTAGTCCCCTTGTATCCACTGCCCCCAGCAATCACCACAGTTATGTGTGTCCGTGCGTCCTTTTTCCTTTTTGCCCAATCCCTCCACCACCTAACCCACCCCACTGCACTGTCATCCAGCCCTCCACCTGAGTCTGTCCCCATTTTCCTTGTTAGTTCAGTTTGTTCATTAGATTCCCCATATGAGTGAGATCATACAGTATTTGTCTTTCAAAAGCTGATGAGAGAAAGTTGGAACCTCTCCAGGAGAGGGTCTTGTTATTTTTTTTAACATTACCTTTTTCATGCTGATTTATCAACAGCTGTGACTTTTCTTCCCGAGTTATTCCACTTAAACTTTAGTATGTAAAAATTAGTATCAATTCACTTCAACTATCAACCAGAATGAGATCTGAAATTTTTTAACAAATGCCATTCTCTAATATCTGCATAATTGAAATAAGAAATCTATATAGCTGTTTTATAAACTTTTTGAAAACTTACTGACTTTAGAGAGGGAGCAACATCAATTTTTTGTTCTACTTACTAATGCATTCACTGACTGTTTCTCATATGTGTCCTGACCAGGGATCGAACCTACAACCTTGGGTTACGTTCTCAATGAACTGAGCCACCGGGCCAGGGCTCAGTAACCGTTAATTCTCCACTAGATGGCAATCATTACACAAATTCCTCAGCCTCTCCTTACATCCAGTCCACAAATGGATCCCGGAGAAACAAGCGGGGACAGAACTCTGGAGGTTGCAGCCTCCCTCTGGACGAATGTGCTTGCAGCACAAAGGTGTCCCTCTTCTGCTGAGGCGAGGGACAACCAGGCACGTGTGCTGAAACTTCTTACGAGACACAGAAGTGGGACAGAGTAACTTTCTTCTTTTAGTGTTAAGTTCAGCTTGTTGGTTTGTATTTTTGAAAAGTCCAACTTTTAAAAAACATTCTCGGGAAGTGGGTTGAATGGAGTCAGGTCACTTTCCTTGCCGAGCAAACACTTACTGAACGCTACGGAAATATGGGGGACACAGACCCATGAGACAGGGTCCCTACACCCTTCGAGGGCACAGACACCAGTGGGGAAGCCATGCAAGTGGAGGCTGCCAAATGCCCGTCCCGGACTGTGCTGGTGGGGAAGTGGAAGGCGGGGCTGGAGGGGGCTCCAGCGCGGGGGTGTGGCTGCAGAAGCAGAGCGGAGGAAGACAATTCCAGGCAGAGGAGGAGGAACGGGGTAGGAAACTGCGATGGGTTTCGGGCACAGCGACCCAACCAGTGTGGTCTGGGCTGAGGGCTGGTGTGGCAGGTAGCAAGATGGGAAGGCTGGGCTGGGCTGGGCTGGGCCAGGCCAGAGGCCTCCTGGATTGGAAGCGTGGGCACCCGCCTGAAGGAACTATGAGAACTCCCCAGGTTTGCAAACAGGGTTAAGGGGCATGAAAGGGGCACATGCCGAGATGGGCAGATGTCAGGAGGGAAGGGGAGGAAGGGGCGGGAGCTAGTTCTGGGGTTGCCGAGCAGCTGCACAGAAATCAGCAGACACAAGCAGATAGGGTGACGGGAAACACCCCTTTATGTAACACATCTACAGTTACAAAAACCTTTTTGTTTACATCATCTCATTTTACCTTGGACTAGCCTGTCACGTAGGGCCCTTGTCACATCTCACAAGTAAGGAGCTGCTGCTGAGAAGCAATGCTATCACCTTGGGCCACGTTTCCTTTGCCGGTTTTGGGGGGACTGCCTTCTTTACTCTCCTGCTCCCATTATTCCTTCTCAGGAGGGGCTTTTGCTTCCTTCTTTCCCCTTGAATGCGGATACCTGAGGGCCTTTCCTCTTCTCTTGCTGTGCCCTTTAGGTGCCCTTGCCCACTCAGGCTTTGGCCATCACATGCACACAGACACCTGCTCACCCCACTTTGCAGACCCTGGGTCTCTCTCTCTCTCTCTCACTCACACACACACACTCCTGCCCATGGCCCAGGCTGCAAAGCTGGCAAAAACTGCTTGGAGGGAGGAGGGCAAGTGCCCCAGAGGGACAGGACTGGCAGGGGCCACTAGGGCGCAGAGGTACGCGAATCCTAAACACTCAGCAGTATTTTTCAATATTTTGACTTTTGATTCCTATTTTAAATCTTTTTACCCATGGTTTAATTTCAAGTTGCTTCAAATTTCTCTTTGAAAGTGAGCCATTTAACATATAAATCTTGGATGATGCTCACAAGAATCCTGTGTGGCAGACAAGCCAAGTACTATTAGTGTAATTTTACAACTCACTCACTCACTGGTTTGTCCAATCATTTATTGAGAACTGTCTACGTGCCAGGCGTGGTGCAAGGCTCTGGGCACAACAACGATTAAGACAAAGTCCCTCAAGGAGCTCACAGTCTAACGGTACACTACGGAGTGAACTGAGGCACAGAGCGGTGCAGGGCTGGCCCAGTGAGGTAGAACAGCCAGGTGCTTGGGAATGGGGGACTGGAGCTGGGGAGAGGACAGGGTGCAACTGAGTCTTAGGTAAACCCCTTCAACTGAAGAGCAAGGCTTCGCACAGAAACATATCACAGACTCTGCGGGTGAAAAGGTTGAGTAGTTTGCAACTGTCATTGTAACTGAGTTTGCGTCTACCCTCAGTCAAGCCACTACCTGATGGCACTTCTACATTTGTTCCTGAAGGGCTAGGGCCGTGCCACCAGTCTGCTCAGACACAATGACTGTAAGGAGCTTGAAACCCAATTCGAGCACTGGGAATCTTACTGAAATCCTTTAATTAAACGCATGAACTTAAAGTGTATAGTGTATTTATGATACTTCTACATGTAGAAGTCTGAAAAAAACTCTTCTCTAACCCTCATTCGGAGGATTCTAATAATTTACAGATACCACAGAAATGAGAGCATTTGTCTGTGAGTTTCCGTATGTACACTGTTTTGGCTATACAACAATGAGAAGATTCACTCAGATGCACATATATACAAAGACATCACATTCAGAAGTGTGTGCACACCCGCCCAATAAATGGCAGCTAACTGCAGACCTGAACTTGTGTGAGACGGCTGCTTTTGTGCTGGCAACACATAGCCTCTGAAGGAAGGGCCAGGCCCGCAAAGACTGTCCCTCCGGGGCCTGGCCGTCTGTGTAGTGAACCGCAGGACGAAGTTACTTCAGCAGGCGGGGACGTCTGTCTCACTGACGAAAAGCAGTGAATTGTAACAAGTTTTTTCAAATGCAGAAACCGTAAGAATCCGTAGTAATCTAAGTAGTGAACTACTCCAAGACACTGCTGGCCTTAATGCTGCTACTGACAGAGAGTGAGGGGACCTCACGCAGGCGTGTTGCTCTGAGAATCAAACCGGACGCCTGGTCAGCCACGGGACGCTCCAGAACGCAGTGCACGCCTTCGCAGATCCTACTATCAGTTGCTCACTTCAAGCAATTCTTCACTTGGCTGTGGAGGAGTTTCTTCTGGAAAATAACAAAAAGGAAAGGTCTCCTAGGTGAGGCTTTAAAAGGGAATCAGGTAACAGGACGTGTATTTCAACCACCTTAAAAAAATGGAAGAACCCTGGTCAAAAACCGTATCCTCCTGGCAGTGGCATAAGGCCAACGTTCCAAGTCACAAGAGCAAACCGGACGCCAACACGCACCCGAGAGCACGCCCACCAAGGAGGCTGACAGCCTTCTCTCCAGAGCGCCCCCCAGCACCGACGGGGCCAACCGCCACTCCAAGTTTGTTTGTTTTTTTTTCTTTTTCCCTTGTCACACCACTGATTGAAGCAAAACAACAGGACATGCTGCCACTTCACCCAAAAGCGGTGTTTTTACTTTGCCCTTTCTTGATGGCTCAATGGGTCATTAGCAAAAGGCCCAATGAGTGCTTTTCTAAGGGGCCTAAGTTTTCACTCTATCAAAACAGTGTGGAGTTTCACTGTAAGGCTGTTAGAAACATTCCAAACTATGTTAAGAATATCCTTGTAATTTTTAGAGTTGTGTTTTTGTAGCTAGGAAAAGTAAAACTATCTCAAGACCACAACGTACAATTTTTAGAACTGTTATCATTGGCATGTATGTTGCCCCATTTGGCGGGTTTCCTTTTTATTTTATTGCTGATTTATTTTGCTTTGCAAAACCTTTTAGTTTGATGTGGTCCATTTGTTTAGTTTTTCTTTTGTTTCCCTTGCCCGAGGAGATATATCAGAAAAAATATTGCTACCAGAAATGTCCTAGATTTTATGCCTATATTTTCGTCTAGGATGTCTATGGTTTGAGTCTAACAGTCAAGTCTTTAATCCACTTTGAGTTTATTCTCAGGTATGGTGTAAGAAGGTGGTCTGGTTTGATTCCTGTTTTTGTACACTATCTGTCCAGTTTCCCCAATACCATTTACTGGGCGGACTGTCTTTACCCCACTGTGCGTGCCTGCCTCCTCTGTCAAACGCTGACGGATCGTGAAGGTACGGGTTATGTCGGGACTCTCCGCCCCGTCCCACTCATATATGTGTCTGTTTTACGCCTGCACCGGGCCGTTTCCCTCAAAATGGCCTTGTTGTGTAGTCGGGTCTCAGGCAGCGGGATTCCTCCAACTCTGCTGTTCTTTCTCAAGACTGCCGTGGCTACCCAGGGCCGTTCGTGGTTCCCTATAAATTTCTGGAATATTTGTTTTCTGTGAAATATGCCATTGGTATCTCTGATAGGAATTGTGTTGAATCTACAGAGTTTTTTGGGTAGTTTGGACATTTTAATGATGTTAAGTCTTCCTATTCATAAAATAGGGTATACACTTCCATTTATTTGTATCTTAATTTCTTTCCTCAGAAACCTACACAATTTTATTAATGAATGTCGCCCCTATACTTTAAAAAAAACTATTATATAATTAAAAGTCACTAGAATCTTTAATTTCCCCAGATCACAAAATGGGTGAGTGTACCTTTAGCAGGGTTTTCTGGGTGTTTGCTTTTCGCTGCCGAGCTCCCCGCGCCTTCGGGCCCCTTGCTACGGGAGCGACGCTGCTCCACTTCACAGAGGTAGACGTCGATGGGCCCTTTGGTGCTCCGTATGTGCACTGTGATGGAGTCCTAGCAAAAGACACGTCAACATCGGCATGAAGGAGAGAAAGCACTAAGTATATATACAGTTTTCACTCACCAGAACCACGACATTTCAAGGGGCACTTCTGAAAATTTAAGTTCAGACAGTTTCCTTTCTACTATATATTTGAGACAATCACGTACTAAGCTTTAGTCATGTTAAACCCACTGGCCAATCTGCGCCGCTGAAACCAGCTATCTGACCACTGCGCAATGGCCACGGAGCCACGTCGTGAGCACCTGAGCGCTCCAGAGCTGTCTTTGGAGTCGACTGCCCTGTCGAGGTACCTGTACACGAGCGTCAGAATCAGTGTTTTAATGACAAAGAAACAAAAATCCCCCGCAGTCTCAAATGATAAGGCTGCATTTGGACCTTCAGACCACCAAAGAGCTGACAGGAAGGAGCATTCTTAGTCTGCTTGGGAAGGAGGATGCCATCAAGACAAAACAGCACCTCATATAATTTAAAACACCACAATCCACGAGATTACAGGCAATTGGGAACTTCTACTGAGAGTCACGCTATATTCTTAAGGAACAGTTCCAGTTGCAAGTGATTCCTTTGTTAGAAGTTCTGCTTGGCAGCGGGCCCGACTGTAGGTCCGTTTCCCCCGATTTGGTGCGGGTGGGCCTGGGCTGCACACCTCACCGTGACCCCGGACAGCTCAGGGGGATGCAGCACTTCAGTCACAAAACCTCGTGGGCGCCCTCTCTACAGCTACCCCCATACCAGACTGGAGAGCGTGTGAGCTGGAGCGCGTGCACGCGGCCACCAGGTGCCAGGCCGGTATGCTGTGCGACTCGACAGGTACTTCTCCGCAATAAAGGAAACCGACACGCTGCTCAGACTGGCAGCCAGCTGAGGACTTCACACCCAACAAAATAGGGCTTGGCAAACACCTTCTGTCTGCAAGAGGGTGCGGGAAATGCTTTTGGCTTCGGGGGCTATCCCATCCATCACAGCCACACAACTCTGCCGGCAGAGAGGAGGAGCCAGAGCCAAGAGCTACAAAAGCAGGCACAGAGCACGTCCCAACAGAACTGTTTATGGAAAACCGGCAGGCTGCACTGGACCCAAAGGCAGAACCGCCCCCCCCCCATGGGGCACCGGATCTCACCTGGGCAGGGCAGTGCCACTGCACACAGGTGCTCCTGTATTCCACCCCACGTACTTTCTGCCTTGCCGAACAAGGTGGCCCAAGGGGCCCAGGTGCACTGGCTTGTAAACGTGACTCTGAAAAGCCACGTGCCACCAAAAGGCTGGTCAAGGTTTGGCAATCACAGTCTGAAGCAGCTCACAGCACGGGGAAAGACCCCAAGCCCGCCAGTCACTAAAAAATGGGCTATCATGCTCCAGAGTAAGGATGCGTTAAAACATTGGCAGTTAATTAAAAAGCGGGGAGGTGGGTTAAATACCTGTGAAATGACTCAAATATAAATGATACTTAGGATACTTGGAATATCTCTAAATCCAAACCAACTAGGAAACACCCCCAAGAAGTCCCAACCTGAGTGTATGACGGGGGAAAAGCAGGCTGCTCCTTCATCTGCTTATGAGACACCGCCCAGGAGGACAGGGGCTCTCCCTTGGACAGTGGTCTGCTGGGGACAAAGGACAGGTGAGTGCCAAAGACACACCCTGTGTCGAGGAAAACCCCTACGGCAACAATGCCATCACTACGAGTGCCCGTGGGTGGCCAGAACTGCTGGTCTGGCGCCAGGACAGCCACATTCCTCAGACTCACTCTCACCAAGAAATCCTCTCGTGACAGTTATCTTTTAACACAAACACTCCTTCCAGGGCAGGAGTGTGTCAAGAAGCTAGCAGCTTGACAATGGTTATTTTCATTTCCAGGGCAGTTTTCCTTTCCATTTCTAACGTATACCTCAGGTTCTAGTGTACTCGCCTGTCCTCGCTGAGTCTGGTCAGCGAGTTAACTCCCCAGAACCTCGGCTGACAACAGGCCTCCCTTCGGGAACCTGGAGACTGAGGCCCAATCCCGGGGCCTCCCCAGCGAGGCATCGTTCACGGGCTGACAAACTCTGAAGCCCAGCTATCTGGGGCTGAATTCTGGTTCTGCTTCTTCTGTGTGACCCTGAGGAAGTGGATCCATCTTTCTAAGCTTCAGGTCCTCATCTTTAAGAGGGTGGCAGCACGACCATGTCACTCGCTGTCACTGAAAGTGTGCCCGGTGCCTCGAGCGGTGGGCATGTGACGGGTGCGCACTCACTGAGACTGAGACTGCGACAAGGTGCAGCCCCCGCAGCGGCCCCTCCCTCTTTAAATCTTCTCCAAAATCAGGACTACTTACTTCTCTGGGCGCTGGAACATCCAGTCTGGTTTCCGCTGGAGCTTTAACTGCAATAACAATCTGCTCGTGGAAGGCTTGAATGCTGTGGATATCTTGGTACGTCACGTATGCTAGTGTAGAAACCAGTCAAGGATCTCTAAGCAGAGGTCCGCTTTTTGGCAGAGACACCTCAGCTCTTATAATATAGGAATGCAAGAGTAAAGTTAGAGTATCTTTAGTTTTTATGCGATACAAGCAATTAAGAAGGACAGTTGATTAAAACATTTTCATATAGAATTCTTATTACTTTATGAACAATTCTTAAGATTTTAGTGTTTTACAATATTTATAACTCAATTTAAAGAGTTCTGCCCTGGCTGGTGTGGCTCCGTGCATTGAGTGCCGGCCTGTGAATCAAAGGGTCACGGGTTTGATTTCCAATCAGGGCACATGCCTGGGTTGCAGGCCAGGTCCCCAGTAGGTAGCGTGCATGAGAGGCAAACCACACATTGATGTTTCTCTTCTTCTTTCTCCTTCCCTTCCCTTCTCTCTAAATAAGTAAAATCTTAAAAAACAAAAGAGTTACTTTAAACTGTAGTACTGTGATTTTGATGACAGTTTCTAAAGAAAAATATTAATAAACTCTGAATTCCTAACACAAACACGACTCATAAGGTATCAAATCCACCCACTTCATCCCATTCCATTCCCTGTTGACTTCTAGGTCTCACTATGAGAACCTCTGGGGAAAAATATTATTTTGGTGAGAACCCTCTAAAATGCAAGGTAGAAAAAAATCTGTAAAAGGTAGAAATAACATAGAGAATAAGTTTTTCAGGATTAGCACCGACTCATGGGATTTCTCTTATCCAAACTCCTGTCCAACTCACTACCTGAATCTTTGCACCTGTTCATTGTGTAGCCTAACTGCACCAATGAAGTGTTTTATGGGGCTGCTCCGAAACGCTGGATTCGGAGCATCTGTTGGGCTCTGGTTCTCTCATTCCTTTACCATCATACCTGACTTTTAACATGCTTCTTTCCTTTGCCTACAGTCCATTAACACTTAAGTAACTTAGATCCCTCAATAAAATAAGTGACTTTAATCATAACCCTTCCATTCTGATTGAGTGCCGTATGCTAGCATTTGCTTCCCGTCCAACGGCTACTGGAATCAGAGTTCAGGCTGATGTGGAGTTTATGTAAACTGGAAGCCGGGACAACAGCTTGGAATCGGCGACTCCCGGCCCCAGGGAGGCTAAGGATCAGCTGCGACAGGCCCCCTCTCTGACCCCCCGCACCACCGGGCTCGAGCGGCACGGCCTCGCACTGCCTCACACTTTGTGGTCTCGAGCTGCAGTGTAAAGGCCATTTCAACAGCCATTCACTCTGTTCCAGAAATAAAACTTAATCAACAAATTTGGGAAGATACGAATTTCACAGAAGCCAACAACTATTTTACCATCTTTATCACAGCAGACTACGAAAGCGAGCAAGAGCGCCCCACTAGTCTGCCTGGAGACTGGAACGTCAGCCCTGGCAGTCACTGTACCCCTGAGGGCCTGGGGCAGCATCTGACCCACGGTCCCGCACCAAGAGCTAGAGGCTACGCAGTGCTGCTCTAGTGTGTCATTTGGGTAGGTGTGAAGCTGTCTGACTAAACCTTTACTTATTCTCACTTCTAAAGGTCTGATTCTGTTCCTCACATATGCATTCGTTAAATCCCCACGCTAACTCTACTATTTAAAGTAACCTGCTTTGGAAGGAGAAAAATTTTAAAGAGGTGAGTTAAAGGATATCTTTCATTTTCTTTGTTTTCTGTTAATTCAAACAACTGCTGAGCACAGTCCTTAATTAACTCATCCAGAGCGTCTTCCATCGCTGATAAGTCGGAAAGCTCATCCTGTAGCTTCTTCTGCTGGGGCATGGCTCCAAAATTGTTGAGATCAGATCCTCTGTGAAAGCACGAGAAGAAAAAGGTCACCATTAGTAACATCCGGGTTGGTGCAGTGCCAGAATAATGCAGATTAGGCCACTGGAGCGTCCCCCATGTTTACGCCAGGTGTCCCCCACAAAGGACAAACACTACTTCGACTTAACCTCTGCTCTCCATTGCTATAGCCTGCCATACAAGCTTCCTGTGCATAAACTGGTTTTTGTCCCCATTTCTGGGCCCTTACACAGGGACTTAAAAAAACTGAGCATATCGTAACCCTACGGAAATTAATAGTAGTGAAAGCTTAACGAAATGACTGCTGAACTAAAGCGTCATTAAGTCCTGGTTTCAGCTCCGGCTCCACTGCACAATGAATGGCTTCCGACAAGTTATAACCTTTCATCCCTCAGCTTCTGCACACGAGAAACAGGGAGTGCCGGCTAAATGATAGCTCCTCTGCTAGAATTCTGAGTTCTTGTCTTCCTTACTGTGCATGTTCTATCTGGTTCTATCTGGATGTAACGACTACACTCGCTGTTCCTGAACGCTTTATTTCCTTTAGCTATTACTGTTTAGCCCAGTATGGTCTGACCTGAGTCACAGCCAGTATCCATGTTTTCTTCATCTTTATGAGCTATTACCACGATCTTTAGCTTGCTAGGTTTCAAATCTAATCCCCCTCAGTGATTCAGAATACAATCAGACACTAACCCTTTAAGCATCTGATGTTATTTAGTAAATGCACTCAAGTGAGAATTCAATCTGCTTTTCTGTACCACTGGAAAAAATATCTCCTTTATAAGCCCCCTTTTCCTAATAACTAAGTTGATTACTTAGAATCATTTTACGATCTTTGTTGGTAGTTTCTTCATTTGCCTGAAAGGTCTCTATGTACTTATATGCTGAAACCGTTTCTCACCATATGTTTGGAACTGTTCCAAAATTACTCACCTGCTGTAAGTGTACCGGCTTTCTTCCTATGTGCACGTGTACGCACACACACACACACATCTGTTTTGTAAGGTGCTCCTTCCACATGGTCCTTCTAACACAGGTTAAGTCTGTACCAATTGCCCTTCAGACATTAAGTCTATGATTTTTTTCCCACGTGGGGCCATGAGTTTCTAAGTGCGATAGATAGCCTAGCTGTGTCACACTTGAGTGGGGAGGTAGACGGACCCCCGCTGTCCTGTGGAGCAGCAGGAAGCTAACCCGAGGGGTGGGGGCCAGCGTGCTTCCCACACTAGTACACAAGAACCCCTGTTCAACAGCCTTCACTGACTTCCTGGTTACCAATAATCGATTGAAACTGAGGGACTATTCTGAAAAGTAAGTATCTTAAATTCAATCATATTACATTTAACTCACCCATAATACCCTACTGTCTGTGACTGTTAAATAGGAAAATGTTAATGGACTGTGGGAGACAAGGCAAAAACAATTTGCAGAACCCTTTCTGACAGGAAGCCGCACTTGACCATGTGCCCCGCAGTCAGAAACAGCTGACGCCAGCACGCTGGATTTTGGCACAGCGCGGCTCTGCCACTCTGTGCGAGCAGAGGGGCCCCGAGGTCCGAAGCCGACTTACATCCACCGAATGTGGTTCTTGGACTTCTTCTCCACCAGGTCGATCCCGTCCAAGACGTTGGTGATGTCATACACTCTTCGCTTCCGCACCCCCAGCTTTGTCGCAACCTTGTTCAAGTCGAGGATGCCTCCGGGCGCGTTTCTGACAAGATCCATAAATTTCCGAGTTAAGTACACCAGGGATACATCAAAACGAGGTCTCTTCACTTTTAGAGTTTCTGGGAAACAAAACAAACCCATTTGTAAAATTTTAAATAGGACTTCATTCTCAACTCATTAAAAAGTCATTTATTTCCTGTTTATCAGTCAACACAGACACCTCTAGAAAATCTACACACTGACCAAGTATCACTGCTAATTTTTCTGAAACAGGTTTTTCAAACTTGATAAAAATTAACCTCTCCCAGGTAAAAAAAGGCTTTAGACTTAAAGGACCATTCAGAACATGCAACCCACACAAATTTTTTTAAAATGATTTCATTTATTTTTAGAGAGGGGAAGGGAGGGAGAAAGAGAGCGAGAAACATCGATCGGTTGCCTCTCGCAGGACCCCAAGCATGTGCCCTGGCTGGGAATTGAACCAGCAACCTTCCAACTTATAAGACGCCACGCGGTCCACTGAGCCACACCAGCCAGGGTGCAAGCCCTGAATTTTAGAGGCCTACTGCACCTTACGGCACAAAATGGTGAATCTGCATTTGTATCTACAAAACTTAAAGAATGAAATTAGAAGTGATTTTTAAAATTAATTTTCTCATTTAGTCTTTAAGGAATTCTTTATGAAGCAAAGGCAGAGACCTGGCTTTGTCTGTCTGTTTCAAATGTTTCTACATATGTTGGGGTGTGACCCTGTCTGGCCAAGTTTTTACAGAGCTCAAATTAGACTTCTATTAGGACAGTTAGGATACACCTCAAGGGAAAGTGGCATATCTGATTCTTACAATGTTCACTACCGTATACTAACAGATAAGCAAACAAAGGGTAAAAATCTCTTTAACCCCCTCACTCACCCACCTAATGCTTTTGGTTTTTTATATACTCTGCTTCTCCACACATGTACATGCGTGTGTGTCTATATATGCAGTTTCTAAGAACAAATACAGGAATATAACTATTTTCTAACATGTTGTTTTTAACTCAGTACTGTGAATACTCTGGCTTGCCGACAAACGCCCTTCTGCTGGATGGTGACGCACAGTAAGCTGACGGCTGCCACCGCTGCATGACGGAAATGGAGGACAGCTGTCGAGAGAGTGGGTGCTAAGGGAGACCACACGGAGAGATTTGCTCCTTTAACTATGTCTGCATGCAGTGATGGGTGTTAACCACCCTGCTGCGGCGGTCACTTCACAGTCTAGGTAAGTCAAACCCTGCATGCCTGACACGCAGTAACAGGTGTCGGTTATGTCCCAATGAAACTGAAATAAAACTGAAAAAAGGTATTTTCTGTTAATGACTGCATAATATTTAACATTCTTCTTCTTTTTTAAGAAATATTTTATTTATTTATTTTTAGAGAGAGGGGAAGGGAAGGAGAAAGAGTAGGAGAGAAACATCCATGTGTGGCTTACTTCTCATGTGCCCCCACTGGGGACCTGGCCTGCAACCCAGGCATGTGCCCTGACTGGGAATTGAACCAGCGACTCTTTGTTTCACAGGCCCGTGCTCAATCCACTGAGCTACCAGCCGGGGCTTAACATTATTCTTAACAGCTGCGTAATACCTAACTGCATGGAGTATGTGCCTACTTACCCAAATACTGGAAATTCAGACTGTCTACAACTGTACAATTTTGCACAACACTTTGACACATCTCTTCAGAGCCGTATGTCTACATGCACCTGAAGTCCGTCCCTTGAAGACACCACAACGTGTGGTGCCACTAAACCAAAGGGCACATGCACAGGAGCTATGACCTGTGCTGCGAACCCTGCCCCCCGGGCTGTGCGGCCCATGACTGGGGACCGCGTTGCAGGCCCTGCTAGGACTAAACATCACCACTCTTCCACCCTACCCAACTTGATACTAAAAAACGTTCGTATGGTTTGATGTGGAGAGGAAATAAATTCACAAATAACTTAGCTGTCCAGCTAGTGTGGAGCACATGGTTTTTCTTTTTCTCTACTTTCACAGCAGTGCACGCGAGAACCCCTCACTCTATCTTCACTCGGAACCGCCCCATCCAGAACCTCTGCCACGCCACCGACAGCTGAAAAGTCACTGGTGGCTATTCCAAGAACGAAAGCACGTATTTTATAGTGTAAGTGTCTGTTGTGCACAGATCATTCCTATACTTGAGATTAGACAAGATTAAAAAGAAATTAATTTTAAATAAATTATAGGAAAGTCCCAATGCTACAACAAACCCTGGGAGACTACAAACTGGTAATTCCAACTTTAGGAAGCACACATTCAATCACACTAGATCGCTAACAGGACCACAGCGTCACAAGCTCAGAAGTCGTTTCCTGCCTAGTCCTGCCATGGAGAACAGGCATGCACTGCACACCTGTAGCATAAGGGCTGTCGAAGGGACGGAACGACTGAAAAGGTCCTCAGACTCAAGGTCCCCAGTAGCCAAGTGAGGAACTCCGCCCCAGCACCCCGAGGTGAGTGCTCAGAGAGGCACTCGGAGCCGCCTGAGAGAGAATAAGCCAGGGCTGGAGAAGGCACGGGAAGCCCCTCAAGGGAGAACTCTGGGGACAGAGAGGGGGCCGGTGGACAGAAGGTGCTCTCCCTCTGATGGGGGGTGAGGCCCAGCTGAGGACTATGTGTGAAAGGAGCGCACGGCAGGAGGACAGGGCACATCTGGGGGGCCCATAGTTGGCACCGCTCCTGTGGAGTGGGCAGCACGGGCCTCCAAAGGCCCTGTATGTCTGTCCATTCCCTACCACCTCCTTTCTCTTAAGGGTGTGAGGCGGCTTACTGATTTCACACAGACCAGTAAAACCACGTAAACGGGAAGGCAGGGGCTTCTCCGGAGGTAACAGGGCATCACTGAGGAGCTTCCCGGTGAGTGACAGCACAGAGCCATTCCCATGTTAGCAAAGCCACCCGGGCTGAAGGGAGGCTCCCCACTAGGAGTCAGCAGCGGGAGAGCCTGGGGGCAGAGGTCCCGTTTCTGTCTGGGAACGGGAAAACCTGAGCCGCAGCTGTCTCTCTGCCTGACGGACGTGGGATCGAGCCCTGACTGAGCAAGTGACTTAAGCTCTCTGGGCCTCAGTTTATGCATCTGTGAAATAGGGACAGTTCACACCTCCATCACGAAGGGCTGTCGTGAGAGGCCATGCAAAGAGCTTAAAACAGGGTGCAATAACGGTTCAACATTATGCCCCACTGGTGGTATGAGACAGAGGGGGGCCCTTCAAAGACCAAACCTGGACACCGACTGTGGGTGGACTGTGACAAGGGCTGAGGAAAAATTCAGGTCTGGTATTAACATTTTCCACGTGGGCATGGATGCACCATGTATCCACGGAGGACAGGACCAAATTAAGGGGAAAGGAGGGTGGGGCATCTATCATGGTTTCCAGAGGGACAGGGAACTACAGC
>PVKM010029748.1:0-17614 GCA_004027735.1 Carollia perspicillata | reverse complement strand
GGGCATCCAAAGAATGTTTACTGTAAACACAGTCCTGGTGCTAGTGGTGGTATGGTGGTGATGGGGGGGGGGGGGCTGTGAATGTGTGCATTTGAAGCCAGAGGTCCTCACCATCGGCCGGGCTTCCTCCCGGGGCATCCCAATGACCTTCATCTTGCCCCCACTGTTGCTCCGGTCTCGGATTTTGGCAAAGTGCTTCTGCAGGCATCTGCGGTCATGGGCGCCGCAGGGGCCGAAGCTGTTGTTGGGGTGGTCGTCCTCCTCCTTGTCTGCAGTCAGGACAAAATGAGGAGAGGTCAGCCACCGAGAAAGGACAGGGCAGCACACCAACCCAGCCTCCCGCCTGCGTTCTTCTGGGGGATTCTTCAGCCTGGCACTGGGGCAGAGCGGGCGGCAGGGGAGGGTCCGGGGATGGGAACAAGTGAAAGCAGCGCCCCGTCTCCTTCCCACACCCCTGCGTCTCCTCAGGAGAATATCATACTCCTCTTGAAGTCCTTGACTTGTCCCTCATCCCACCCAAGCCAGCTCTCAGATGAGTCACCAGCTACAGCTGCCCAGACGGCAGGACGGTCCCCTGGTCCCTGCAGGGAGGTCTGAGGCAGGCAGGGGGGGCCCCTGCTGGGCCTGGTCTCCCTCCATTCCGCTCCTCCTACCATCCCCCGCTCCGTCTGCTCCCTCTTCCTGTCTCCTTTCCTGCTCTTTCCAGCATCTGGCTGAGCTGGCCAGGGGATCCTCAGGGCTGTTAGCTCTGCTCACCCTCTTCCAAATGGCCAGAATCAAAGTTTCCATGAGCGATGAGCAATCTGACCCAACAGACTCTCCCCATTGGCTGGACAGGAGAAAAGTGGGAGCGGGGGTGTACGCCTGCGTGTGAAAGTGTGGTCTGTCTGTGTACGCTTGTGTAACGCTCCCCGTGGCCGCAGAACCAAGAGAACACCTTCCACGTCCCTTCAGTCCCCTACCCTTAGACTTCTGACCCCACCCAAAGACCACGTCTGTTGCTCAGGGCACTGGCGATCTGGAGATGGAGTTGGCGAGGCTGGACCTGCACCCCCTCCCTGGGATCTCCTAAAGACTCTATCTGAACTCAAGAAAAACCCGATTGTAACTGCTGCTTCTCTCTTCGGGCAGCCAACACCGAACACAGGGCTGAGCTGGAAGAATGGTTGCAGGACCCCTCTGCAGGACCAGCACCGCCTCCACAGGGCCCGGGCCTGGCAGCACACCGCGGGCCGAGCGCAAAGCCCCTGCCAGCATTCCAGATGTTGGCAGCCAGTCAGAAGGTCACATCTGGTTTGCGTCAGGATTTTTTTCCTGAGGAGTTAGCAGGTTCCTCCAAGCATGGCGGCGGTCCCGGAGCTGTCTCTGGGTCAAATGGTATTTTGCTGCCTCGCCTAAGTGAGGCTGGGGTGGGGGTGGGGGGGCAGTTAGTTCTCTTTTTATTCTCCTAGTCCTGGGGGTGTGGGGGAAGCCTGTGGAGAAAGGAAAACCAGGCAAAGAAGAATCGAGACCCTCAGAAAGTCTATGTCAAGATTTCACACCAAAGGTTATTTATAAAATTGAGTCACCAAGGATGGGAAGAAGGCTTTGTCACGAGTGAAGGGCTGGCTTAGAAAGAAGAATCCAAGGGAAGGAATAAATGGAGCTGAGAAATACACCCCATCCTTTGGCATCTTTAACATCCCAAGGACAGCTCAGAGGGGACTCCTGACTTAGGGTTGACATCAAGTTCCTGAAGGTCAACCAAGGAGAACACAGTAGGGCGAGACCTCCCAGCTGACAGGGACGGCAAAGAAGGGGAGGACTGTTCCAGAGGTGCAGGACTGCGCCATGGGGGCCGCAGAGGATCAGCCCTGGGCCCTCGATCAGGAACCAGAGATAAGGCCTCAGATCCAGACTCTTCCCTGAAGACGCTGTAAGGAGCCCTTCCGGCCAAAAAGGCCTGGACTGGCCAGGGACCGCCCTTCCCCATCCACCTCGCCCAAAGCCACGAGACTTGTGGATGGGGTCCCCGTGTTTCAGGGGTGTGGGCTGGAGCTGGGGAATGAAGAGAAAAAGGACATGAAAGACCAAAAAGAATTAGAGCCAGATCTTGGGATGGCAGGGGGTGGGCTAAGATGGAAACAAAGGCTCCACCTCTTTTTTTATTTTTAAGATTGTTATTTATTTATCTTTAGAGGGGAAGGGAAGGAGAGAGGGAGAGAAACATCAGTGTATGGTTGCCTCTCGTGCGCCCCCTGCTGGGAACCGGCCTGCAACCCAGGCACGTGCCCTGACTGGGAATCGAACCGCGATCCTTTGGTTCGCAGGTCTGCGCTCAATCCACTGAGCTACACCAGCCAGGGCCAAAGCTGTACCTCTTGACCTGGGAAGGGCTGACGGGGGTTACAGGGACCCCTGTGGTGTCATTTTTCTTACACCTACTCCAGGCGCACCCTTCAGACCTAGCAGGGCTCTGTTGTCTTTGCTCTGAGCGTGCTTTCCCTCCGTGACCATAAGGGAAAGTGCTCCTCACAATGCCGCTTACTCCTCTCAGTAAGTGGACAGAAGGTCCTTAGGTTCAGGGAGTGAGGAGCAGCTCTCTAATGGATGGGGCTGCCTCGGGAGGGGGAGAGCCCCGCAGCCGGGACGTGTGGGCGTCCCAGGGACGGAGGCCTCGAGAGGGAGAGGGATCTGCAGTAGGAGTTCAGTGCAAACAGGCTTTTCCAATGTTGAATTCCTGTGAGTAGAAGTCCCCAAATAACTCCTGCTTGAAGGATTATTAATGAATATTTGAAAGTTTATCCTTTCATTGAAGAGGTACCATTCAGAACGGCAAGTAGGTCCCATTCCCTGAAACCTGGGGCTTCGTGGAGCCTGGAAGCACAGCTTACGTTCTTGTGTCGGTAGGGCCCCAGGACACTCAGAGGAGGTCATCGGGGGAGGATGGGCAGGCAGCATGGCTGGTCTCCCCTTCCTGGTTTCCCCACTGCCCAGCTTGTGTGTACGATTAGAGAAGAACGCACCACGACAGGGAGAGCAGCTCCTTACTAACTCTCATGCGGGCGCAGGCACACAGAATATATCCCTATCTGCCCACTCAGACACGGAGGGCTGGGACTCAAGAACCAAGAACATACACAAACAGTCACGTGTCCAGGCACTCCGCCCTGGCCCTGGGCAGAGACACCGACTTGGGGCAGGGCGCACTGACTGGACCCTAGCTTGTTGATTTGCCGTTTAATCTGTAACTTTTCCTTGCCCGGCCTTGCTGACCAGCACACTGAGGACCCAACCCGGGATCAGCCTAGGCACTGGGTTTGGAAGGGTGAGGGTCGCAGCCTCACATCTCTAAAAAACCTGCTAAATACTTGCTACGTCCGTGCTGACACAGGAACTCCAGCCACCTGGTGCTGCTCACAGAGGTGGTGCCCTCTGGAAAGCCCCGATCCTGGTAGGGTCCCCCCCTCTGAGCAGGGGCTGGCCCCCTTAAAGGTCTGACCTCCTGAATTCCGAAGGGCTTGTTTGGGAGGCGGGGCTTCCAAGGTAGGCTAGGTCATCTCCTCCAGCCCCAGGCCAATGTCGCATGGACACGCTGGAAACCTTGGTCTGTGTTCCAGTAAGGACAAGGGAAGGAACCCAGAGAAAGAAGAGGCTTCACAGCTTTGGCACTACTGGCTGCAAAGTTCATGGTCAAAGCTAGAGGATTTCCTCTTTCTTGCTGCCTGATTTCATCCCCGTGATTTCTCCTCAACTCCAGCCCCTGCCCCTCTCAAGACACCCAGGGTGAGGCTGTGAGGTGGGTGGGGTTCGGCCATGACCCGGCAAGTCACCCACCTGCCCTGAGAGAAAGGCCTTTTCCTTCTTCCCCTGGACTCTGGCTGAGGCCAAGACCACCATGTTGGGTATGGGGCCCTTTCTTTGAGTTCTGGTTCAAGGATGTCCCCCTCACTACTGTGACATACTGCTGGCCTCAAGAGTCAGAGAGAAAGACAGCTGGCCTGCCCTTCCCATGTTTACAGCAGGAAAAAACACCAAAATCTACCCTACCCCTCTCAACTACCCCTCTACCCCTCTCAACTCCTCGGAATGTCCCCCAGCTCTGTGCACTTGCCCTACTGTCCCCCGAAGTCCCAGCATCAGAGGAGGATTTAAGCTCCAAGTTAAAACCATCCAGCTTCTTCTTCATCACCATCCTCATCATCACTCCAATTTATCGAGCTCTTAGTCTGTGCCAGACCCCACCTCTGGGAGGCACTTCCTGTCGTAGGCCGGGTGGAGTGGGAGAAGGAGAGACTTGTCTCTGCAGCGCCTATGACTTTAAATGGAAAGACTCCCGACCCCGGAGGCCCAAATACTACAGAAAAATGTTACGCAGCTATGCTCCCCCTTCCCCCTCTGCCCCAAGGCACAGAATTTCTGGGAAGGCCCTGTTCCCAGGACACTACTGGATTCCCAGTACTGAAGTAGGGGGGACAGTATTTGCTGTGTTAACTAAAGATTAACCCGGCATGCCTGTCCCCTAACCCTGTCCCAGAGGGACCCAGAGCACGGTTTAGGAACTTCCCAGTCCAAACACTGGTGCCGCCATCCACTCCCCTGGGTTCCGTGAATCACGAGTCAATACACTTATGCAGCATTGTGGCCTTCAAAGTACCTGTCCCGTCCCACCCCCACTTCTGGTGGCCCGAGTGGTGTTAGTTCACAGCTTGCCCTGGCTCAGAAAGCTGGAACAGGAAGGCGGGGGAGCCTGGAGGTGGAGGGGGCAGACCTGCCCCTGACGCAAATAGTGGGCAGCTGGACCACAGCAGTTCAGGGGAGGGGCTATGCCAAGTGGCTGTCCTCCCCTGTCACCTGCTGAAGCTCAGCCTAAGAGGAAAAGATGGAAAGAAGGCTGAGGTCCCCAAGCCTTGGGACGTAGGAAGGACAGTAGCCTATTGACAGTGAGAGGCTAAAGAGAATCATGGAGATAGGGGCCAAGCCCTGGACACCTTGGCTCACTAGAAACCTTGCAGAGCTGCTGCACAACTCCAGGGGGCACCTTTCATGGGCTGCAGTGTGGCCCACACTGCAGCAGAGGGTACTTCTGTGGCGACTGGGAGTTAAGAGGTCAGGGACACAGCTTGCCAAGAAGGAGCCTAGGTTTCCCAGGGTCCTCCAGACTTAGCCCTTCCCTCTCCAAATAGTACATGCACTGCATGGGTCGGGGGGGGGGGCAGGCAAGGAAGAAAGGGTGAGGGGTGTTACCAGGGCCCCGGGATCCAAAGGGGACCTAAAGCCGCCTTTTGAGGCTGGTTTGCACGGTATCCCCAGGATAATCACAAGCTTTTCATGCCCCCCACCTCAAAGCTCCTAGGGAAACAGATTTTTCTCCACTACAGGATGGGGTGTTCCTACCCAGCCAAGGAAAAATGGGTGCCCAAGACCCCCTGAGGGCTCTTCTGCCCATGTTCAAGTCAGTGAGGGAGGAGGCGGCTACCTGCCATACTAATCTGGTGCCAGATACCTGCTGGCCAGTGGAGGAGGGAGAATGCAAAGAGAATGTGTCCTGTTATGCGCAGGGAGTCCAAGGGTTCAGCTCCCACTCCCAGTCTGGTCTGGTACCAGGACCCGTCCTCTCCCACTGGCTGGCATCTCTGCCCCCAGGATCGCCAACTCAGTCCCTGAGGCACACACACCCCCGCCTTCCCAGACCTGCTGGGTGCCAGGCTGGCATTTCTCCTAGAATGCTTTCTGCTGACCCATCTCTCTCACTGCCCAGGGGCAGGAAGGGCAGAGAGAGGCCCGGAGCCCAGACCCCTGGGGTCCACCTCCTTCCTGTTTTCCCTGCATCCTGCTCTGCTCCCGCTCACAAGCTGCAGAGGATTGAGGAAGTGGAGCGGTCTGGGACCCGGGGCAGGAAGCTTGGGGCCAGAGTCCCGGCATCCGGACTGCAACAATGGAAGCTTCAAGCACCAGGAAAAGACACAGACAGGCACAGGGAGAGCTAAACAGAGTCAGAGAGGGAACAAGAAACAGAGGCAGACACACAGAAAGGCAGGCACAGAGAGAGATTCCGAAAGTAACGGAAAGACGGGAACAAAGACAGAGAGAGCAACAGTGAAACGCGGAGAGAAAGAGCAACAGAAGGAGACGGCAATGCAAGCGAGAGAAGCAGGGCAGCGGACACAGAAAGAGGGAACAGGCTGGGGAAGGAGAAAGCAGCCGATGATGGGCAGAAGGTACGGAGGAAAGGGGAACTCAGGAGTGCTGTGGGTGAAACTGGAGGTTGAAAGACACAGCAGGAAAGAACAAAGAAAAAGGGAAAGAAGGAAAGAGCCCGAGAAAGATAAGAAGGAGCCACGGAGAGGCTCACTGAGACATGGAAAGAGAGAAAGTGCAGGGCAAAGGGCTTTCTAAGCCCGCCTCTCTGTCTCTCCTCCACTCCCTAACCCACGCCGGGTAGGTTTCGGCAGCCCCCCGCTGGCAGCCCGACTTCTTTCTGCCACCTCAGATGGCACCTGCCGAGAGAAAAAAGCAGGATGCCAGTGTTCCGGGGCAGGAGGGTGTGCCCAGACCTGGCGGGGAGACCCGAGTCTTCCCAGTACCTCTCCAACAGCTAGGTGAGCTGGCTTGGGGCCCTGGGCAGGGCAACTCCCACACCCCTCACCACCAAAGCCCCTCTAATCTGCGTGTCCCACTCCACCCACCTCAGTGTCAAAAGTCCAAGCTTTGGCTTCTCAGACCTCTGGCATTTCACCTGTAGGTCCGTGGACCAGGAACAGAACGCCCACCCCACCCCCACCCCCACCCTCCACTTCTCCGGCTCGCTTGCAGGCTGTGGGCCGGGCCAGGTCACTTAAGTTCCCACTCTCGCACCAGCAGCCAAGACTCCTCTCCCCCGGTAGGCATCCTTCGAAGGTCTGAGATGGAGGGAGGGGGAAAAGTCCTCCTCGATGATGGCAACAGGCTGTTAGGGACTCCATAGCAGTTTCCTCGGCTGAGCCTGCCCCTGCCAGTGGAGCCCTGCCACGTACCTGCATTCTCCTAGGCTCACAGGGGATTTTCAAGGGCCTTCCACGCCAGCCCGATTGGGGAAGGGGTTTCTGGGAGGGGTGCACACCAGGGAGGGCGTGCAAGGGCAGAGAGGCACCTTACCAGAGGGCTGCAGGCTTTCCTGGATGGCCTCGATCTCCGCCAGCTCCATGCACACGCCCTGCCCGTGCATCAGCGTGTGCAGGGGCTTCTCCACCCCCGGGGGCGGGTAGCAGCGCAGGCCCGAGCCGCAGCGTGGGGTGTACACCCCGCAGGGCATCCCCTTGCCCAGGGCGCAAGTGGCGCAACAGCCGCAGCCGGGCTCGCGCACCAGCTCCTCGCAGCCCACGGGGGGGCGGCAGCGCGCCAGCTTCTCCTCGGAGCAGGGCGGGCAGTGGATGGCTTCATCTCCCAGGCTCGGCCCGGGCCCGGCGGCCAGCAGCAGGGCGGCCACGAGGCAGAGAGGCAGCATGATCGGGCGCGGACGGAGCGCTGGCACAGGGTGCGGGCGGGGAGCGCGGGCACGCGGACTGGCAGCAGGGGGCACACGGATGCTGCGCGCGGCGCGCCTGAAGGACCCGACCCGGAGAGCGAGGGGAGACGGGGCGGCCCCGCTGGCGGACAGAGACGCAGCAGGCGAAGTTAGCAAGCGGGCTAGAGGGGAGCGAGCCTAGCCACCGAGGCGCTGCGCCGCATCCTCGGCCCGGCCCAAGCAGCGGGCAGCGAGGGGAAGGGGGCGGAGAGGCTGCCCGGGACCGGCTCCTCCGGTCTTTATACCGGCCCCTGGCCACACCCCCAGCGCCTTCCTAGAGGTGGGGGAACCGGGTAGGGTGGGGGAGGGCGAGAGGGAGAAGGAGACGCGGCCGTTAGGGGGAGGGGGCTCTGTCCTGAGTCGCCGCCGCCGCTGCTATACAACATCTGAAAGTCCTTTTCTGGCCGAGAGGGAAGCGGCGCAGTTTGGAAGCCCTGATAGGCGCCGAGAGCGCTTCTGAACCGGATGGATCCCGGGAGGGGAGAGAAGGGGATGGGGAAGCAAAGAGGCTACCCCTTGGCCCCCTCCCCCGACCTTGGAGGATTCATCCCTGACCCACAAAGGCAGTCCCTAGTCCCCCAACGGAGAGCGCGGGACTCCTGGCTCCGCGGATCCAGTCTCCCTGGCCAGTCCTGTCCACCCGACCCCAGTGCTTCCAGTCTCAACCAGTCGGGTGAGATGGGGGAAGGGGTACAGACACCCAACAAGGGCCTGGAAGGGCCTCATGGCCGTAGGACATTAGCTGGCTCTCTTCACACTTGCCCCTCCGACCTCTTTCCGCCTCCCCAGACTCCCCAAGGTTCACGTGGGTCCGGGTCCACTCTGCCTTCCCCGGGGTGGAAGCACTGAACTCCTGGGAACAGAGGTGCCCAGCCCCTTCCTCCTTCCTGGATGTTTGCTTTTACTGCCCAGACCCACTCCTTGGTGGGGGTGGGTGGAGCAGAGATTGCCACTCTCAGTGTGCAAATTGTGCATAGCACAACTCCAGGGGGCACCATTTCTCCTGTAGTCATTGTAGATTTGTGTAGCTGTCGTGACAGTTTTCCAGCAGATGGCAGTCAAAGGTTTTGAGGAAGGGGTATCTTTTTCTAATTCAGTGAACGGTGCTCTTTGGGGTTAGCTAGGCCCTCTGTGAGATTCTGTCGGTGCCTGAGCCTCCGGCCCTTGCCTCAATCCTGCTGATTGGGAGAGCCCCTGGGGTCACACTTGGAGCAGGGACCCATCTCTCTCAGATCCCCCTAGTACTCACCCATCCTCCCCCACAAACACTTCTGCCCGCCTAGAGCTGGCTTCAGGGTAAGGGCGCCTGTCCAGGCATAATTGGTGACCCACTGAGGATTTTTTTTGGCTTTGCCTAGAAAGCTGCAGGGCAGCCAAGCTGAAGTGCAGCTCAGAGACCCTCTTCCTGCTTCCTCTCCCAGGGCGGCCGACTTCCAGGCTCACAGGGAATTGGGCCCTGGCCTGCTTTCTCCAAGTGCAGACTGTCCAGGTGATAGGAGGAAAGGGCTGGAAGCCAGACCTGCAGGGACAGAACCAAAAGTTGCAAACTGACGGCACCTACTGGCAGCCGTCAAGACTGCAGAAGGGCTGGAGAGCTCCGGCCTGGGACAAGGTTCTAGGATTCTCAATTGTAATTGAAAAATAAAATTAAAAAATAAAAGATTCTAGGATGCTCTCCATGCCATCTCGCAGACCAGCTGGGGTTTCTTCTGTCCCAGAGTTGGGTTCCTCAGGTCCCCGTGGGGAAGCCCAGCCTGTCCCTGCTCCAGTAAACTGCCCTAAGCCCTCTCCCCCTCCTTCCCCACACTGGACCCAGTTCTGCCATCAACTTGTCCTGTGAACTTGGACACCACCCCTTGGAGTGTGAATGTCTCTCACTGTAAAATGAAGGTAAGCCATCTCCATTTTTTCCTCCTCTTAAGTTCTTGTGAGACTAAAATGGAACCAGAAAAGATGGTTCTGATCCCAATGGCACACTTGTCCCCTAGACAGCAAAGGTGCTGGGAGGGACAAGGTTGTGGAGTGACGAGGAAGGTGTACAGGGGAGACTGGGGTGAGGCTGAGGGAAACGCCTGGGGATGGGGAGTGAGTGTCGGTGAGTGTGGGAAACTGGAAAGGTGTCCAGGTGAGACAGATGTCCACACCTCTACCCCAGTGGCACCCCTCAATCCGTCCTCTGGTGCCCCACCCCCACCACTGTCTGGGGTAATTCCAAGGAGGCAGGAAAGCAGACATGAGGAGGCCTCCGAGCACCTCCCCTGCTCATGCATCACACATTTCTGACACACCTATTGTGCCCAGGCCCTGTGCTGCACACAGGGGGTGCAGAGATCACTCTCTGCCCCCAAGGAGCTCCCTGCCCAGTGAGGGGAGGCAGGCATGTAAATAAGTCTAAGAAGTGTGCAGGTGCCCTGGGGGCATTTATATGGAACACGGCAGGGACCCACAGGCACAGGTGGTCAGTTCTACATCCAGGACATGGAAAGAGTTCGTGGAGGAGAGGAACCTTGAGCCAGCATTACACGGTCTTCCACATGAGCACAAGGCTGGCCCGGATTCCAGTCCACGCTTTGCCACTGACTCACTGGGGAACCTAAAACAGGTTACTTAAACTCCAAGCATCACCGTCCTTCCCTGGAACATGGAACTGCGGTAAGAAAGAAAGAAGGGTGGGGAGGGGAAAGAAACGGTGGCCTGTGCAGAGTGTCCAGCACACAGTAGGCACAGATTGTTTGCTCCCTCCTGGAAACTCTCAACTTCTCCACACGGCTGCAGACCCCCTGGTGGCAGGACCCGTGTCTCTCCCACGAGGCTGAAAGCTCCTGGAGGGCTGGTTTAGTGTTGTTTCCCGCCCCCCGGGCCTGCTAGTGTCTGGGAGGGGCTGGCACACAGAGGGCATGGGATTTGGAGTCGCAGGACCTGGGTCCAAGTTGCGTATGTTGGGCATGGTTCTATGTGCTTCACTCATACGCACTTCATAACAACATGCAGTAAAGTGCTATCATTATGCCATTTTTAAGGTAGGGAAACCGAGGCACAGAGAGGTATGTGACTTGCTCAAGGTCACACACCAAGTGAGTGGAAGAGCAGGGATGTGAACCCAGGCAGAGTCTGCATGATTAACCTTTACGTTGTACTGCCTTCCAAAACAGCTGACATCACCATTCTAAACAAGTGCCAAGGACGGAAGACTGTGGTACGGAGTGCAAGCTGGCTGTGGGGCATCAGAGCAGAGGTAGCACTGATGTGGGACTGGGCCCCCAGGCCTCCGCAGAACTTTGGCTTCCCAGCCTCTCACCGGCTTCCCTGGACTGCCCACTGTGCCCTCGCTGAGTAGGGAGCTCAGCTTCCCTCCACGTCAGCGGATGCCTAGGCCCCAGGTACGGCATCCTTCACAGTCTCCCCAGGTGTGCGGGCCGAGCAGTGGCACGTTAGTATGGCTGCCTCCTTGCCCAGCAGGGCCCCACTCTTGCAAGACCCGATCAAAAGAGTGAGGGCCTCCACAGAGACCCACAGAGGACGTCGGGTCCAGAGGACAGGGCCTGGGCCCTTCTCTTAGGACACTCGGCTGGAGAAGTGAACGCCCAGCGGGGGAGGCGTGCGGAGAGGGGAGTCCATCCGCAGTTGGGCTGGCCGGGATCCAGTTTCGTATCTCCAGTCCAGCCAGCCCTGCTCCCTGCCAGCTTTGTGGCCACTTCCCCTTCCTCAGCTTCAGTTTTACCGTCTGTAAAATGGGGGAGGGGAACTCATTGAATTGTGAGACCCATCTAGCTCAGGCCGTTTAGGAAACCAGATCTTCTGGCGCCGTTTTGCATGGTCCTAGGCCCAGTGCTGGCATGGCTCCCAACCGTCCAGAGTCGGCACTATTTCCAGGCCAGTTGGCACCGAGGGCATCTCTCCCTCATTGCCCAAACCCCGTGCAGGAGATGAGCCAAGTGAATGATGTTGGACCCTGTGAGAGCTCTGTCACCACCCAGAGAGGTGACAGGCTCGCTCAGGGTAACTTAAGCTGAATAAATTTGCTGCCTGCTGTGGACCTCCCCCTGTGCCACGCTGCCTGTGTGGCCAGAGCATCATCAGTGAGCCGTGGGCTCAGGGCTCAAGGGAGGGAAGGACAGGGGAGAATCTATGCAGAGCGTACTGCTTGCAAAAGCAGAGACAGGCAGGGCTCTAGCCAGAAAGAGACAGAGGTTACAGTGGGAAAATCACTTGCCCTGCCTCTCCTGACACCTGTTAAGTCAAAGAACAAGGTGCCACCTTGCCAGATGCCTCTTGGCCTAAAAGATCAGAAGCCCAGGATCCAAGCAGACCCCATGTCCTTCCCCACACTTCCTGGAGTGTCTCCAGGCCCTGCCTCCTACTCCCCCTGGAGAACAGAGTGCTACCTACCCCTTAGTAAACTCAAAAGGACTCTACCAAGGATGTCTGAACCCAGAAGGACCACTCCCAACAAGGCTGTAGGATTAGAGACCCTACAGAGTCCTCAGATTCAGGAAAACCCCAGAGAGAGGGCCTTGGGTCCAGAGAGATCCCCCACACTCCCACACACAGGGGTCCTTACTCCCTGGCTACATGCCTCCCCCTTCCCCACCAGCACTAGGAGATCACAAATAGCCCCAGTCGTGCTTCCCGCTCAGTCCCAGACCTCTCTTCTGGCCTCATCATCCCATGCCCAGACCCAGGATCTCTGGTCCCACACACCAGTCTTCATGCTTCATCCATTCTCTCCTCCCCTCCCCCACCCACTTCACCCCAGTCTTCCTCTTCCCCCTGCCCAGGAGAACATTCTGGCCGGAGGGGCCTCCCAAGCTTGGTGGTAACCAGACATCCCTGCCCCTCTGGATAAAAGTGGGGAGGAGTCCCCAGGAAAGGTGAGTGGATTGCAAGAGAGGCAGGAAAAAGGGAGTATGGCCTCCATGTCCCCATCAGCAAAATGGGGCTGATAACCACACCTTCCACATAGGGTTGTTAGGAAAAGCTGTACAGAGTGAGTGTTCAGAGCGCTTGTTTCTGGTTATACCTCACTTAATAAACACGTGTGGAAAAACATATTGGGACACCACTACGTATCCACCAGACTGGTAAGAACTTTAAATACGGACAATATCAAGATGTAAAGTAAGGGACTCTCATACAGGAAACAAATTTGTACAGCCATTTAAAAGCAACAAACAATTCCACCCCCAGATATACACCCAATGGAAACGTGTGTATGTGTATTCCTGAACACGTGCAAAAGATTGTTTATAGCAGCATTATTCAGCCAAACACTGGGATCAATGGTAGGGTAGATAAATCTACAGTTGAATAAAGTGTTGATATATCTAGCAATATAGATGAATCACCTATTGAACAGAACAGTACCACTGTACAATTCTATTTAAATAAAACTCAAAAACAGGAAAAACTACCCCATATTTTCAGACTATAAGATGCGCTTTCTTTCCCCTCCCCCCAAATTTGGGGGGTGCGTTTTATAGTCCAAATGTAGCTTACCTGGCTCACGTTGGGGGGGGGCAGCGGTGGAGTGAGGTCACAGGTTATTAAATATTTGACCACATTTTTTGCTTCAAAACCTTTTTTCCTATTTTCTCCCTCTAAAACCTAGGTGCATCTTATAGTCCTAAAAATACAGTAATTTATGGTTTTGGAAGCCAAGGTAGAGGTCAGCTTCAGGGAAAAGTGTGGAAGCTGTTACTGAAAGGGGTCTTTTAGGGTACAGGTACTGTTTAGTATTTACGCAGTGTATTCACTATGGGAACCTTCCCCGACCTAAATATTTCTTACTTCTACACTCTCCTGTATGTACGTTATGCCTTAAATTTTTTTTAAAAGAAAAAACCCTTTTTGCCCTGGCTGGTGTAGCTCAGTGGATTGAGCGCGGGCCTTCGAACCAAACGATCGAGGTTCAATTCCCAGTCAGGGCACATGCCTGGATTGTAGGCCAGTTCCCAGCAGGGGTCTCACGAGAGGCAACCACGCATTGATGTTTCTCTTCCACTCTTTCTCCTTCCCATCCCCTCTCTCTAAAAATAAATAAATAAAAATATTTAAAAAAAAGAAAAAACCCTTTTTGCTTGTTTATTTTTTTAAAGAGTGCTGGCTCTCAAGTTGGCGGCCTGGACGGGATTCCTGGAGGTAGGTTTAGGACCATTCAGCACACCCCTGTGTCTGAGTGTCCCCGGCGTTCATTTAGTGACTATTACATAGGACGCCTACAATGACTAAATGAATGGATCTGTGTAAAATGCTTCTAATGATGCCTGCTGCATAGTAAGCGCCCAGTGTTAGTCGTTAGCCGAGATCAGCCAAGTGAGAGTAAGCGCCTGGAGCCAAAATGCCTGCCCGCACCACATTCTGGATTTGCATTCACTAGCTCTGTGACTTTGGCCAAGCGACATCCTCCCTCTTATCCTTAAATGCCCTCCGTTGTGAAAGAGGGATAACGCCAGCTGAGCTGGTAGGGCTGAGCAAGGAACTGCAGAAACAATGTGTGCAAGCACTCGGCACAGTGCCTGGCACAGAGTAGGACCCCATACAAATTAACCATCATGATTACTGATCGCCATGGCAACCCTATAAATCCATTTGTAGATGGTGCTCCTGGTAGTAACAAGACTGGCTTCGGGTCACAAGCAACTATGATTTAAACCCATCTGTGGGTGACACAGAGCTTGTGCCCGTCACTGCACCCAGAAGCGTCACAGCCCAAACCCAGCGAGTACCTCTCCCTCCTGCCAGGCTGCCCCTGTCAGAGTTCTGTGTGCCAAGAGGCTGTTGTGCCCACAGCGCCCACCACGGTGCCCACCAGGCTTTCCATGCGACGGACCTCTTGTACTTCTCTCCTTGCCCTAAGATGTAGGGACAGTCCTAAAGCCAGCTGGTGCAGGCTGGGGTCGGAGGCGGAATTTGAGGGCAAAGGGACAGGGCTGAGTGGGCCCAGAAACACAGCCCACACCACCTGGAGCCCCTCACCCACCTAGGCCTCCCACCCTCCTCTCCCCCCATTCTCACCCCCTCAGCCTCTGCAGTTTCAAGAGGCTTGATGCTTGGAGCCAGTAATCCTAAAATCTGTGTGCAGTCTGTTCCTCACCCCGACCCAGGCGTGATGATCTAAAGAGTGGCAGAAGCTGGGCCCCCTAGGCAGGGGAAAGCCAGATGGCCTACAATTGGGGAGGGCTCTGCCCTCAGGTTGGGGCCCACAGGCTGTGGGGCAGAGTGCTCTTGCAGACAGAGCGCTCTAACCAGGGGTTAAAATCCCAGCTCTGCCCTGATTAATCACACGCCCTGGACTTACGTCTTCACCATGATGGACCTCAGTTTCTTCATCTGTAAAATGGGGGTGCCCATCTGTAGGGCCCTGAAGGAGGATCAAACAAGGCCATAAAAGTGGAAGGACATATATCCCAGAAAGCAGGTTACAAATTAGTGGCATCATTTGATATAGGGAAGTGACCTAAACCCAGTAGGCCTTAGCACAGGGTCCCCTCTCCCCTAGTCTAAACAGCAAGGCCAGAACACAGGGTCCCCCTCCCCTAGTGTAAACGCCAAGACCAGACCAGCCCGTGAGCACCAAAAGATAAGGTACTAAACGTTCCAGCCCGCGCCAGTCAAAACATAGGGTAGTAACTAACCAAACAAAGAAATCTGAATTAACCCCTGCGTTCCCCTGCATTCCGCTTCTGTATCTCGCTTCTGCCACATAGCCCGGAAGAGATAAAGTATATAAGTCCTGTAACCCCTTTGTTCGGGGCCCAGAATTTGGAGTTGGACTCCTCTGGGACCACACGTGAATAAAGGATCATGCTCTTAACCCCTCTGGTGTCTGGTCGTTTCGATTTCCTATAACACATTAACTATGACCTTTTTTGATTCTAACATTCTACAATGCTTTGAGGTGGGAAGATAGAAGTGGAGAGGGTACTAGCAAAGGGAAGGCCAAGAGAAGGAGAGACTGAAACTCGGAACAGGACAGAGAGATGAAAAGAAAGAGAAGATGGATAGATAGATATGATGAAATGAAGAGCTTGGAAAGACGGGAGAGATCCCAGTCCAGACTCCTTCTACTCATTCATTCATGCATGCACTCTTTAGAAGAAGAAATGAGGCAGGAACTGCCAGGCTGGACCAGGTCTCAGAGCATCTACCACCAGGCCTGCGCCCAGCAGCAACCAAGGGCCCTCTGAAGGCAACGAATGGAATGGAGGACAGGGCTCTGCAGCTCTAGTAACCTCCTCCTCATGTCAGGCCCCTGGGTTCAAGGCCAGAGTCAGAGCTGGGGAAGCAGCTAGCTATCAGGAATGCCAGGCTCCCACCGGGACTCTCACTAGGGAACGGGAATTCTCCCCCAGGCTGTCAGATCATGCAGACACGAGCCTCTTCTCAGGCTCTCCTCCCCAGCAAACACGAAAGCAGATGTAGAGTGAGGAAGGAAGGGGCCAGAACCCCAAGATATGAGACCACCCGGGAAACAAATGGATGCCGGTAGAAGCACACAGCATCCCAGTCCATCCTCTTTCTTTCTTTCTGGGACCCGCCTTCGATTCTGACACCAGTTCTATGTGTGGGGTTTTCCACCACCATCAAGCAATTCTCCAACAGCAACTGAGTGCCCTACAATTTCACTCAATTCTGACACTGTCTACCTGGAATTAGTATCAGACCTCAGGGGGTAAGGGCTCAGTCCTACAAGACCGCCCCCTCCTTCAGATGCCAGAGAACTCAGAGGAACATTTTGCTTATTAGATTATGGGTTTATTATAAAAATAATATAACTCAGAAACAGCCAGATGGAAGCATGGCATCGGGCAAGGCCTGGGGAAAGGGCGCAGAGTGTCCATGCCCTCTCCCAGTGAGCCAGTCTCGCTGCGCCTCCAAGCATTCACCAACCCAGAAGCTCTCTGAACCTGTCGTTCTGTAGTTTTATGGGTTTTCAGTACATAGGCATGATTGATTAAATCACTGGCCATTGGTGATTAAACACAATCTCCAGCCCCTCTCCCTTCCTGGGAGGTTAGTGGGTAAGGCCAAAGTTCCAACCCCCTAATCTCTTAACTGGTTCCCCTGGCAACCAACCCCTATTCTTAATTACCTGGGAGCTTTCGAAAACTTGTCTCATTAACATAACAAAAGATACCTTCATTGCTTTCACCACTTAGAAAATTCCAAGCGTTTTAGGAGCACTGAAGAATACCAAACATGTTTCTTATTATAAATCACAATATCCTACCTCTCAAGGACCTTATCCGGGATTTCTGCCAATTTCAGCGTTGGGGAGAAAGCGACAGGCCCAGATGACCCCATTCTTCACACCACATTAGGAGACGTTATTGGCTTTCTCACTCTGCCTCCCAGGCCAGCGCCATGCCCCACGGCAGTCAACTGCAGTTACACTTCTCTCTGGGCCTCAGTTTCCCCATCTTACCATGAGGAGGTTGGATTTAGTAATCTAATGGCCAGCCTAGTCCTTCCTAATCTTCTCTCTTCCATGGCAATCCAACCTTGCTCTTGACCCTTCTTCTGGGTCTGCCTGCCCTGCTGGGCCCCCTGCATGTCAGATAAATGCCATTCTAGGTGAGAAATTTCAGGGAATTTGGGACCCTCTGGGGTGGCAGTGGCAGTGGGGGAAGGGAGCAGAAGGAAGGCTGAGGAATTGGGGTGAGAAAGCCTTCCTGTCCCGCCTGTATCTCTACTACGTGCTTTGTCTGCTCCAACAGCAAGAACCAGGGGCTGAGCCCTGGCTTTCCTGGGGAGGAGGGGCAGTGGGGATCCCACAGGGATCCCTGGCCTCTGAGCACAGCAGCCTCCCCTTTGGCAGGAGAGTCAGACCAGAAGTGAAGGGTGGATGGCGTGTGGTTGGTGGGAGGTGGGAGGTAGCAAATGTTGGGGGGATGAATGGGCGAATGGTGGGTGGATGGCATATGACAGCATTCTTTGGGTAGAAGTGGGGCTGAGGGTCTTCTGAACCAGGGGGCTGGGGTCAAGGTGGCGACAGGAGCCTCAGACTGAGAACCCAGATTCCTCCTGAGACAATTTCTATATTTATACGCAAGTACTGTAATAGGGCCTGGAACCCAATAGTCAGTTAAT
>PVKM010029747.1:0-17622 GCA_004027735.1 Carollia perspicillata | reverse complement strand
TGCGACCAAAATCAACCAATTCTGTGAGCATCCTGATTAGCAGTGCTTTGAACTGTGCATCTGATAGGTCGGCTATCCCTTGCTTGCTTAAAAGTATTCGCTCTGGGGCTCTGAGCTTTTCTTCTGTTTGAGTCATTTTTGGTCAGGTGGTGCCTGTTATGTATGAGGGGCGGGGCCTTAGGTGTTCACGAGGGTGGGGCAGCCTAGTCGCCAAGTTGTGACGCTGTCTGTGGGGGCGGGGTCAGAGAGGGAACAATGGCGCCTGTTCCGTGCTTTCTCGAGTTTGCGTCCCCTCTGCTGGCTCCCACAAGCAAACTGGGCCCCCCTGGCGCTGGTTCCCAGGTGGGAGGCCCTATGCACACTCCGGGGCCTTGCAGGTCTACCCGGGGATCTCTCCTGTGAGGCTGGGAGCCTCTCCCGGCACCTTCTCAGTCGGTGTTTTTAGGCTTTATTTCCCGTTGCTGGGGCCCTGGGCTGTGCGGTCTGTCTCACTGCCCACTCTTGCCTAGTTTATCTGCACGCAAACGTGTGTCCACGGTTGGCCAACTGCCCTGCGTGCCTTGCGTGCTCTGCTTGTCTCCTCCCCACATCTGGGGTCTGCAAGCTCCACGCTACCTACCCCGCCCAGCGCTCCCAAGCCCGGCAGCCACCACGTTTTCCTGCCGCTTTCCCTCTCTGCTGCCTGCCGACTCCGCCCCTCCTACCGGTAGGGTTGAATGGTTGTTGACTTCCGTAGTTCAATTTTCTGTGTTCTGGTTGTGTTATTTATAAATATTTGTTGTCCTTAATCTTGGTTGTGAGAGGAGGTACAGTATTTCCACCTAGGTGTCCATCTTGGCCGGAAGTCTGGAAAGGTCAACTTTTCATATTTTTAAAAACAGCATTCCAATTTTTAGGGGAAATACTCAGGTTGTGTACTTTAATGTTTATATTTTAAACATTATAGGAAATTTCAAACATATATACAGAACAAGAGGGAATTATATAAAAAACTACCAGGTACCCAGTTCAACAGTCGTCCATCTTATTTCATCCATACCCCAATTCACTACCCTTGATTCAGTCTTCATTATTTTGAAGAGAATTTGACATCATCATAGTCCATGCTCAAATACCGACTTCAGTATGTTCTTTGTGAAGATATGATTTAAAACTTGTGGAAGTTTCATAACCACATAGTACTCAGTATTTCAAACTAGGATATGGTGATGCCAACAGGAGATTCATGATGATTTGCCTGATACAGTGATTGCTGTATGGTTTTCTTACAGCTTATGGAAGAGGTACAAGGTGAATTGGTATTTCTGGTGTCTTTGAGGTTAGGGGTGAAGTCATGTATTATGAACCAGGTAAAAGACATGGTTTGCAAAGGGCTGAAGAGGGAAACCATTCAGCCTGTTGAAAATATAGGGAATAAATAGGGTTGGAGCAAACGTCACTAGGTAGGAGGAGTGGAAAGTAGTTTTGAGAGGTTAAGAGGAGGCTACATTAAAAAGAATCTCAAATGCAGGGTAAGATAGTGGACTCCCTTTTGCTAATGAGTTAAAGTTCATTGTGGGTTTAATCATCCGATCAATGTTCATAATGGTTTTTTAGGAAGAGCAGTCTGTACAGTTTAGAATGCAAAGGGACTAGCAAATACTAAATTCGTTCGCCTATCATGGTGATTTAGACCATGATAAACATAAATGATACAGGCAACGGCAAAGGAAAGGAAAGATGGATTCAAAGGTTTTTATGAAGGTACCGGATCTATTAACTGATCAGAGATGAACGATATAAGTGAGAGAAGAGTATATAAAATTCCCAGGAACAAACTAAAGAAGGGCTCAGGATGGTTCATTTTAGGAGAGGTCTACATTTAAAGATTGGCAGGAAAGGAGTTAAAGAAATCCGGGGAGCAGAGAGCTGACTTTTAGATGGATTTCTCTGCATGTATGTCATGTAGTTTTGAAGCAGTGTTATATATATAGTGTTTGAATTAATTGGTTTGGCAACTTTCTTTATTTTTTTTAAAGATTTTATTTATTCATTTACTTATAGAAGGAGGAAGGGTGGGAAAAAGAGAGGGAAAGAAACATCAATGTCTGGTTGCCTCTCATGTGCCCCCCACTGGGGACCTGGCTTGTAACCCAGGCATGTGCCCTGACTGGGAATCCAACCAGGGATCCTTTGCTTTGCAGGTCAGCAGTCAATCCACTGAGCCACACCAGCCAGGACCAGTTGTCTGATTATACGCTTTGTACCTTAACAAGATTCCCAGACCTAATTCTTATGTGTAGTGGCAGCTTCCCTACACCAACAAACAAACCTCAGACACCAGCAGTGTGTCTGAGAATTCAGCTCAGTTCTGACACTGTATTACTTGGAGATGAGTTCCACAGGTTCAGGGCTCAGTCCCCCAAGACTGCCCTCCACTTAAGCTGCCATTCAGATGCCAGGCTTAAGCCCAGGTTGTTACTTGAACCAATGACCATCTATAAGTCAGAAGTTCCCACAACCTCCTCCTTGGAGTCTCTTAATTTTTTAGCACTGTTCACAGCACTCAGACCCATTTATTCACTAGATCACTGACGTGTTACAAAGGATATTGCAGGAAACAAGTCAGCCAGATAAAAAGACACATAGGGCGAGGGCCTGAGGGAAAGCACTTCTGTCCTGGAGCTTGGGGCATGTGGAAGCATTCTGGTTCCCCATTGTGGTCGCTCTCCCAAAAAAGGCTGACAAGCTGTCCTTTTGGATTTGTGTGAAGGCTCATTACATATCATACTTGACTAAATCTTTGGCCACTGGTAATTATTTCATCCTAGAGCCTCTCCCCACTTCTAGAAATCAAGGGGTTGGAACTGCAAGTTCCCGTTCTGTAACCGCATGGTTGGCTCCTGTTGGCAACCAGACACTCTCCTTGAGTGAGATCCAAAAGTTACCTCCTTAACAAAGCAAGAGACACCATTGTTGCTTTTATCACTTAGGAAATTCAAGGGGTTTGGGAACAGTGAGCCAGGAAAGGATGAGGACCACGTGTATATGAGATGACCAAATGTGTATTTCTTATAAATTGCATTATCACAGTGCCTAAGTCCAAAAAGATAACTTTAATTTCAGATTTTTAGTCCCAGCTAAAGTCTGATTTCTGGAGACTATTATTATTTAATGTAGAGAAGTCTTTTTCTTTCAGTACTTTACTCTTGTAAGTAACAGGTAAACTTGAACATTTAAGGAGGTAGGAAAAGACAGAAAGTTGATGTTTCCTTCCTCTCAGACTTCTCCAGTGCTGAGCTCACAGCATTTTCAGTGTGGAGGTATTTATTATGCCTCACAAAATACCCCCTGACCTGGTTGGAGAGGGGTTCACCTCTGAACATGCTCTGTCGCCTTATGGTTAGCCATCTACTGTCCATAGTGCTGCTTGCCACTCATGGACCCAGTTCATGCTGCTCCACTCCGTTTACTGCCACCCCCTTAATCATGCTGTTATAAATGTTTCGAAGCTGTACTTGTGTTTGCTCAGACTTCTGGTCCCCTCATGATGGTTGTACTAAATATTACGATTTGCCATACCAAAGTAACATGAAAAGATCTGTTCTGCTCTGTAGGATGCAGGTTCACATGCAAATGGCAGGTCTTCATTAGAGTTTATTTGTGTGTCATAGAGTGGCACTGCATGTCACGGCTGTGTAGTTCAGGTAATTACGGTTACAGGTGAGTTTAGAGAGTGATAAAATGTGAATACCATTAAATTAAGGTGACCGTAATTTAAGTATCACTGGTATCTCAATTAGTTTTTTTTTTGAAAGCCGTATGCCAAATAAATTTTTTCCTGATTATCTATAGTTAGAAACCTCTGAGATAGAGTTTGGTTTAAGAAGTGCTTTTAAAAGTTTAATCAAAATGAAAGCAAGCGAAGATGAAATTCAACTGAGGAAATGTTCTTATGTGCACTGGAAAAATATAACTCATGTTTTTGATTTCCACTTGATTATTACTTTTCTTCGGGGTACTCAGTGGGTTGAAGCTAGAGGTGAGATCACAAGTTGGTTCAGGACTGGCACATACAGGGGGTGGTTGGTAGGGAATGTTTTTTGTGGGTGAAAGTGAAATATTAGTATTTTATTACTGGGATTAGAAGCAGTTACTTTGGACAGAGAAAACTGAAAATGACTAATATTGTTCACTAGTCTACCAGAGTTTTTATTTTATTTTTTAAAGCAATTTCCCTTAATGTGCTTTTAGTCATATTAAGTACTGGTGTGTCTGAGACTGGGACCTACAGCAGCCATCTTAGAATGCAGACAAGTGATAATTTTGTCATGCAGGGTAAGACCAGGGCTTAAATTACGTTTTCTGTTGTTGTTGTTCATCTAGCATTCACTTTCAGCCACTGCCAGGGTCATTTTGCTGCTATGCAGATGGTCTCTATGTGATGGGCAGAATGCCTGCTGAACTCTTCCCTTGGGGCCTAGTCTTTTTTGTATGATTGCCTTCATTTTCTGCAGAGAAGGTCCGTGGTCTGAAAATGTACTGGGGCAGCCACGCTAACTTGTTTTAAAGCACCAAGCACAAGCTGTAGCCATTACGGAGAAGGGAGTGCTGTGTACCACCATTCTGAAGACCACTGTGGGTGTGACCAGTACCTGTAGCTGTTCAGTTACATGCTTCACAGAAGTTCGTCTTTATGACAGGAGGTGGGGATTTGGTATGAATTACATCTGGCTGAGTACTAGTTGGTATTCCAGCGTATTTTTTAAACCCTCTGCTGAGGATATGTTCATAGATTTTAGAGAAAAAGGGAGGGAGGGGAGAGGAGGAGAGAGAGAGAGATGAGAGAAGAAACACCAGTGTGAGAGAGAAACATCAGTTCTGTATGTGCCCCAACTAGGGATGGAATCTGCAACTTAGGCATGTGCCCTGACCAGGAATCAACCTGCAACCTTATGGTGTATGGGACCATATGGGGATGACACTCCAACCAACTGAGCCACCTGGACAGGGCCCAGCTTGCTTTTGATACGCTAATAGTTAAAACTTGATTTCTGCCATTTTCCTTCATTTAGTTTATCAGTAGAGTGTGTCAGGCCTTTCTTATGATACCACTTCCTATTTGATTTGCAAAATCACTAAACATAGGAACTAGTTTAAGCCATACTAAATTGCTAATCTAGATCATAAACTGTGCCGTCACATTTCATGAGTTGTTTCTTTTATGCCATTCATAGGATCTGTTGTCCCTGCCAGCAGTGAGCAGGGGTGGGGGAGACACAGCCGAGCCCTCCCCACAGGGAGAGGTGGCACTGGGCCACCCAGCACTACTCACACGTGGTTCACGGAGGGGCAGGCCCTCCTCTCAGTGGCAGCAGCTGTACTTCTGAGGTCCAGCCTCTGCCCCCTCTCCACCTTTGCATACTCAGTTCTGGGTGCATTTCTTGCACTGTTGGGGCAGCAGGAGCAGCAGATTTCTTGCAGGAGGTGCCTTTGCATCCCTTGCACTGGAAGGAACCACCAGTCAGAGAGGGGCAGGTCTCAGCTCTGTGTGGAGCAGAGATGCCGCTGGAGAGGGTGAGTTGGCTTCTCCAGGCCACTGGACACTTAGTTGAGTTCTTAAGTATTTTGGTTTCCTTAATTTGGGGGAAGGGCAACTAAAATTGATAGATCTCTGATGAAGTTTGTTTTGTAGAAGAATGTGTTAGTGAGGCTTGAGTATGTTTTCCTTTGCAGTACGTAACTGGCATTTCACCTGTTACGTAAGGAACTTCTTATTGCAGGGTTAATTTGTGAAATGAAGTCAGTTGATTCAGAAATGACATTCTGGTTGCCTCTAAGCTATAGCCTAAGAGTAACAGTGCTTATCTTTTCGATAGAAGTTGCTCCCCTGATGTGTTCATCTTTTGGAACCTCAGTCTGTGAAAACAAAGTCCACTCTGGACGTCAGCTTTTTATTGCACTGAGGAGGTCTTATTTGAGGGATGTCTGATTGAGAATTTTTACTTTATTTTGTGGAGAGATTTCTTTTTCCACTTCTGGGGTACACTAAACATTTCGTCAGAACCTTTTAAACCATTAACTGGAATATCTCATTCGAAGGCATATATAGCTATTTTAGCTAAATCAGAATTAATTGTAGTTATATAAGTGACATGGGAGTAGAGAAATCTTTACCAATTTTTAAATTTAATTTGGATCTCAGTAATATTTTATTTCTTATGTAGTATAATAGAATCATGAAAATGTTTTCTAGTTCAATTTTTTAAATTCCGTGCAGTGTAACTTTTAACTAAGCATAGAATTGGCCATTTCGGTGTGTCAGGAAATGAAAACCATATTATTTACTGTTCAACTGATACAAGTTTTTGCTTTCAGAAAGTTACTTGGTTTTGTGCTGGCCTATATAAATCGTGTTTGAGGGTTTTCAAAAGTGGCATTGTGACTTCTGGTGCTTTGACTCAACAAGAGAATGTACAGGAATTGTTGTAAAGAAGTAGAATTGCAGGGATAGGAGAATTATTTCTAACTAGGATTGGAGAATCACAGGCCACTTCATAATGGAGGTGACATTTTAGCTGGGCTTATTTCAGGTAGGATTGCTTATGCTCATCCTTCCATCTGGAATGACATGGCTGGAAGGTATGTGGCATATTTTAGTGACTTTGCGTTTCCAAGGCTAGTGGGAAAAGAGAGTAGAAAAAAATAACTCACCAGATTGAAGGGTTTGACGTGTTACTAAGGAGGTGAAGCTGTGTGTCAGCATTGAGGAGTCTAGACATTTAGAACTTGGACTGGATGCGTGCTGAGGGATGGGGGTGCTGCAACGCTGAGATGTGCTTTCCAGCTTGGGGATCAGGTGCTGGTGGGCAGTGGTGCTGCCGCAGAGGGCCATGCAAGAAGACCAGGCTCGAGGGTGGAGGTTTGTGATGGGCAGAGATGATTCCAGTTTGGACGGTATCGAGGGTTACAGGCTATTTTGTTTTATGCAACTGAGCATGTTTGAAATCAGGGTTAGAATGGGAGCTGTGCCTCTACATAATCTTTTGTCCTTTCCTCTGCTGTGTTTTTGTTCTGGTTTGTTAAGTCTGCTTGGTACTGGTTATCTTCATCTCTAGGCTGAATTCTATACTTTGAATTGTGTTTCAGGAATACTTACGTCATGTGATTATGGGAAAAGAATGTTGATTTGATCTTCCGTTGTCTTGAAGTCGGTGGTAGCAGAATACCAGAGTTTGACAAAGAGGGGTGTGTTTGTTTGGATTTGACCCAGATGGAAGTTCTGCTGTTCCAGGGCAATATTTTATTGCTTAGTTTCCTAGCTCTTTCCCTTTTGTCTTCCTGTTGAATTATTTTTCTTTTATGGTAGTCATTTGGTACAAGTTAGTGTTATAAATATAACATGTTGGTTGCTTTGAGAGGTGTTCTAGAATTCTCACAATTCCCTCCTGGTTATGTAGCCCCTTGATTTTAACAGTTAGTTTTTTCTACACATTTAGCTCAGAAAATTTAGATAAGACTTTGGGGCAATGCCACAGGGGAAAAAAAATAAAACAGACCAGTGTCTGTTTAGATTCTATATAAATCCAGCACTTTTGTACTTTTCCAGCTCTGACAGTGTTTTGTACAGGAAATAAATTCCTGTTGGGATTCCGTAAGTGGTTGCTGAGTGAGTGACCAGAGGAATAATCCGTAGTAACGTGGGCTTTGTGCTCCAGTGGAGAGTACCTAGTGGAGTTGCTAGTGGAGTTGCATTAGATGACATGTTATCTCTTTTTATACTGAAGTTACATTCCTTTAAAATGTCAACATTTCTTTGAAGATGTTATAGAACAGACCCAAGGAGGGGTGTATATGATATACTATTACCAAAAGGACTCCCCTTTTTTTTCCAGGGGTTCCTCCCCCATACTAGGTTCGCTTTGCCCGCTGCCAGAGGAAAGACATCTCTCAATGCCAGAGATTTGTGAAAAGGAAAGGAATTATTTATTTAGAAGCTATACAGACTTAGAGTAATGACTTAATGTCTTCATTAAAATACTAGAGTTCTTTAGAATACCCACAGATGCACCCAGTCCTTCCTTCTCCCCTGTGTCCAGTCTGGGGTACCATATCTCAGGAAAAGAAGTAGAAGTCCCTGATTCAGGCTCCTGGCACCATCAGCACCCGGCACCCAGCACCACTGTGTTGCCGCCACAATCTCCAGTTAATCCAAAGCCATCTGGCACCTTCTCATGGCCCACCAGCAAGAGTCCTTTCACCCCTTTTCCTCAGGCAAAGTCTCTCCTGCTGCCTAAGCCATGTGGCAAAAGGGAGCACCCCAAAGCCGTGGGGTCCCCACTCTGCCAAAGCCCTGTGGTTCTCTCTTCTACTGCCACAGCTTCGTGGTCCCAATAAGACGCCAAAGCCACATGGTTCCCCCACTCCACCCATGGCTGTCATGCCTGGGTTTTAAATCCCTGGGCCAATCTTCCTCTGCAGCCCCATTTCTGACTCCTCCTACAGTCAGTTACACCTGCTCTCATTCCTGTATTCTTCCAGCTTTACTGGGCTGCCATAGTAAGTCTGGGCAGGCATGGCCCCATGGCGTGGAGCTGATCTTCTCTAAGGTCTCATACAGGCACTGTAACCAGGGGGAGCTGCTTCCCAGTTATTTCTTGGGTAGAAGTCACTTCCATCCCCCTGGCTCAAAGCATGGCCACAGCTATTTAACATGAAACCAGTTAAAGGTTATAGATATGTAAAATGACCATGCCAGAGGTTAGCTGCAAAGCTGTTGCTATACAACATAGCTCCCAATGGCCCTGCTCCATGTGTCCCATCCCCCAGCTTAGCCTTGTGGGGTGGTGAGGACATCCTGTATATTTTTCTAATATTTCCTGGACACCTTGAGTTCTGGATCCCATTACAAATCCCCATTTGGGGCCCCCCTCTTGGCTGCACCCTGTTACAAAAATATAAACATATAAAACTATGATGTGGTAACAATTGGGACCAGGAAGGACAGCATGAAGAAAAAAGGTTTATGTAGAGCCTAGGGTAAATATTGCTGTCTTGTACAATTTACATTGTCTTTCTTCTAGTCCGAGTGGTAAGAAGTTCAGAAGCAAACCTCAGTTGGCAAGGTACCTGGGAAATACTGTTGACCTCAGCAGTTTTGACTTCAGAACTGGAAAGATGATGCCTAGTAAATTACAGAAGAACAAACAGAGACTGCGGAATGATCCTCTCAATCAGAACAAGGTTGGTTAATTTTACTTACAACATCTGTATGCTATTTTAAGCATTTTCCAAAAAGTACCTTATATTATAACACTGGAGTTTTGGTCGTCCGAATTCCAGTTTGTTTTTCGTTCCTCCCCCTGCTAAGCATTTTGACTTACAAATCTGATGAATTTTTTGGTAGTTGGCAGTACGTACAGAGGGGGAGCCTAAGTAAATTGTGCACCATTAAAAACACCATTTCATTGTCTGTCTAGCTCAACAGACATCACACTTTTGGCCCATTGAGACTGTTCACAAAAGATTTCTTTGTTGATGTTACTTGTCTCCTTTTTTTTTCTTTAAAATAGTTCCTCTTCCCCAAAAAGAAGCAACATTTTAATGTGGCAAATATTCTTTCCACGTAGTTTATAGTTAACCTACCCATTTTCAGGATTAGGATTTGAGAAAGGGGAGTTTTTATTTTGACTTGAGACCATGTGGAGGGTAATGACTTTCATGGATAATCTTCTCATCCTAATTCTGGGATTGGAGACTTTTCCAGTAGCTCTTATTTTAATTGAGCTGCTTAGTTGATGGCTTGTTATAGGAATTTAAACTAGTAGCATTTGAACTAGAATGCTAACATGATTGTATTAATGCACCTGGTATCTTTACAAGGCACCTTTAACATCCCTTCCTTGCCCCCCCCATCCCCACCCGCATGCCCAAGGGCAACTAATCTTACAACCATTTTTTCTCAGTTTTTCTTTAATTCTCGGTGTGTGTGTGTGTGTTGCCAGCACTACTGTCTCACACTGACTGTGCAACGGTGAAGGGAAGAGGAAGGGCTTTTCTTTCTAGGGACACGACTGCTGTAACCCTGCCTGCCACTTGGGAGTATGTATTCCTTTGCAGAGCCCGGAGGCAGTAGAGAGGAAGGGCTTTGGATCCTGGCAGGCAGAGTGTGGTGTTCTCTCTGGCTCTGCCACTTACTGGCTCGTGCAGTCATGGGCAACCTCCTTAACTTCTGCTGGCCTCCGAGTTCTCATTAAGCTCATAAAATCTTTCCCTTAGCATAAATAGGAATTTATATAGAAATGTCTAGTCCAGTATTTGACTCATGTTCGTTCCCTTCCTTTCCCTGTTGTACCCCCTAAAGCACTAAGCTACCTCAGTGGGCAGTGTTGCCTGGTGGCCTCTGTGGGAAACTTTCTGCCCCAAGCTGTTCTCCTTATCTTTTTACCTTTCCTAAAGGGTACGGGGTCTCTGCTTCATACCTCTCTTTATTCAGTTTCCTCGTGTGTTTACAATGGTTTAATTCCCAAAATTGTCATGGAGGTTAGAATGCACTGTTTCCTCAGTAGCATTGGCTACTTTGCATAGGTTTCCACGGGACATTGGCAGGTACCTTGTTTAGAGAGGCAGGGTGGGAAGGGAAGGCTGGAATTGCCTCTGTCATGCGTAACAGTGTTACTCTAGGTCCATAGAAGTTAAGAAAGATACGAGACAGTGATTGGAATTCAGGGAGGTCATGTTAGCAAAAGTTAGGACCTTGAGTGTGTGTAGGCAGAGCTGTGTGATTTCAGCTTGAGAAAACTGTATTCTAGGTTTATTTTGCTTCTTATATATACAGAGGAAAATTAAGATTTTTTTAAACTGCCTTTTAAAAATAACCATAGTGCTGGGTGTCTATGGAAGGGACTCGTGTGTTTGTGAAATGATTGGGAATGCTTTCAAACTGCCTTATTGTTACCAGACTCACAGTTAAGTTACACTAAGTGTAATGTGAAGATGAACTTCCTGATGGTTATGATTTCACTAAAAACCGAAACCTAATTCGTCTCTTTAGTTTGTGTGCACCTTTCCGCTCTAGCTGCGCTGGACTGCATCATCCTGCACCATGGCATGTGCTTTCAAGATTCTGCTTGCTCATGTGCTGTTCCCTCTGCTTGGAATGCGCTCCCCCCTCCCCTCATCTGGGACTCCTTCTCATCCAAGGCACAGCTCCATTGTCTCCATCTCTGAAGCCTGCCCTGCATTCTCCAGGCAGATCCAGTCCCTTCTTCATAATGCCTCCCTGGTGCTTGGCTGTTGTGTTTGTGGTCGTTCGTCAGCCTCGGTAGACTGTGAGCTCCGCGAGGGCAGGGCCCGTGTCTTTTTGTTGTTTCTGTGTGTATTGCCCAAAGCCCAGAACACGGTAGGTACTTAATAAATGTTTGCTTCATGTTTGTTTGATTAAATATCCACTTCATTTCAGAAGTTTATAGTGGTCATGAATGTTTATTGAATAAATTAATATACCGTACATTTTTTTGGAAATGCTTTTCATTGTCATTGTTTTCTAAAGCTTTCTATCTGAATTTTGGGGGGCATAGTCTTAATTTTGCATTTGGTTTTATTTTCGTTAGGTAGTGAGAAAGTGGAGTTTTGCATTTTTTAAAATAAGTTCTCTTTTAGTGTAACATCAACATGAAATATCTCTGTAAGGCAGGAAATGTATTTGTGAGTAATTAATAATAACCATTATTGTTATTATTGTTTCAATAATAATACAGTATAGAGAAAGCTGGGAGCTTGCACCGATAATGGGAATCTGAGGTAGTGTTTTGCTGTGTGCTTGTAAACCTGGCTAAAGCGCTTTATTAATTGTGTTTTGAGGGTTTTTTTAACTCTTGCCTTCAAAGAATTAGAAATGTAGTTAATAAAATAAACTTTGAAAGAGGCTAAATTGTAGTTTATAATGACGGATTATAAACTGATTTTAATATACCTTTCATATCAAAGGTGAATTTACTGGGTGAACAGTATATTCAGATATGGTTGCAAAGATACTTTCTGGAGATCTTTGCAAATTAGCTTTTAACTGTTTTATGATGAGTGGGTACAGTGGTATTATGGGAATTGTCTTCTGATTAATATTTAGCAAGGCTATTGAAGTACCTGTTCTCTCTTGTCTCAGTATTAACCTGCCTCTGAAAATCTGTTCCATTCTTGTAGACACTATACCTTACTGATTTTCTTGCTGCTGCCATAATTATTCCAGCCAGAACCTCCACCTCTCCAGCTGACAAAGTAGAGTTGTGGTGTTAAGTAGAGCACTGGAGCTACTCCATTAGGTTAATGGAGAAAGACTGGAGAAAGGTTTGGAAGTCATCACCATCAAGTTGATAGCTGAAGTCTTGAGTGGCTTTCTCAGAGCTCCCTCGAAGGGGGGATTATAGAGCAGCAGATTCCAAAAGTCATTTCTTTGCTCATGGGAATGGGGTGTTCACCAGCCACATGTGGCTGTTGAATACCTGAAATGCGGCTAGTGTGACTGAATTACTGGATTTTTAGTTTTATTTAATTAATTAAAGATTAACTAGCCACATATTCCCAGCAGCTACCATATCATCGGACAGCACAGTTCTCAGTGTGTACATGTGACAACAAAACTTTTGCTTCCAGAGCTACATATTATTTAAGCATTTGTGCAAGCTTTTGTTCTTCAAAGAGAAGATGTTTCAAGGTTTCAGAGATGTGAGTCTCAACATTTTAAGACAAAAGTTAGTTTCTTAAAATGTAAGTTTCCTTTTAATTGGAGAACACAAGGATTGGATAAAGAAGAGTGTAGTGATTATCAGTGCCAGATATGTTTAAGGAACTTAAGAAGCTTGATTTTGTTGCTAGAAAATTCTTTTAATGTTTCAGATGTGTAAACATTAAACTCAGTTCCTTTTGCTTCTAGCTCTTAACTACATCACCAAAATATTTATCAACTAAAGCTACAAAACTAATAAAATTCAAGTTCCCTAACATTAATACAACTTGTGGTATATTTTACAAATTTCTTACAATATGAGTATGGTGTGGAACTAGTTATTTTTTTAGCTTGACTTGTCAGTGCTAATGATACCTTGGAAAGACTCAATTCTTTCACCACATTTCTCTATTTACATAAATTTGATACATTTTGAAATAAAGAGCATCATGTTCTCTTGAATTAATTACACAGTCTGTCATAATTCATTTGTCATGAATTACCTTGGTTTATGGTAATGTGTTCCTGTGGTTCTACACACACCTTGAATTCTGTATGGCCATGCCCTTGATATTTAAGCAAATGATCTAGCAGGTGCTCGTTTCAGTTATCTTCACCCACGCACTGAAAATAAATGATTGCAGAGAGTTACAGTGTCATGGGGACAATGTCTGTGCAGTTTGAGAAACAGGTGGCTACTTGGATGGTGGGAACCATCTTGGGTGTTGAGTACAGAAAGGGTGCACGTGGGGAACGGATTGGGAGAAGGTGAAACTGGAGGTAGAGTAGTTCGGGCTGGTGCAGTCTAGGAAAATAATGATGGCTGGAATCATTCCCTCCTGTGCTGGAACAGGAGGTATGGGAAGGTGTGAGACTCGGTCCGGAGAATTAGTACACATTAGTATCCCCGTGAGCGTGGAGAGGGACTTGAGGCCTGCTACAATTCTGGCTTGAATAATTTGGGGCAAGGGTGAATAGGAAGTAGGGGAAGATGAGCAAGTTTGGCGATGGTGTGAGGAAGATTGAGTTACAATATTTTGTTTCTCGGACCTCTGAAAAGATCTTGTGTATCCCTGGGACTCCCAGGTCACACTTTGAAAAATCCTGTCATGGTGGTTTGCCATAGTGTATTGAGATAACCCAACACAGGGGCAAACAGAAGAGAAGTATCTTGTCACACTGTTAAAAAAAATGAATGAGTAAGTCAGTCTTATGGAAAGTAAGAAGGAACTCCCAGAAAGGTGGTAGGAGAAACGAGAGAATGTGGGGATGTCAAAGCCTAGGAAAGACAATTTTTGTTAAATACTGGGGAGAGATCAAGATGGATAAGAATTTCGTAGTATCCGTTGGATTTCCAACTTAGAAGGCATCTGGTGACCTTTAAATAGCAGTTTTGAGGGTTGGAAGGACCAGAAGTCATTTATAAAGCCAGAAAGTTTCTGGGAAATGGGAAATCAGAAGTAAAATATAGCTTGCTCTTTTAAAAGTTTAAAAATTGATTTATTATTAGATTAGTTTGTATACATGGTGGAAGGAGAATACACGTATTCAGTGAAAAATATCTTCCTCTTTAGTCTCTTGGGCTTAGTCATCTTTCCTAGAGGAAACTGTTATTAACCAGTTTCTATATGTCCTTCCAAAGTTTCTGTGCATTTAGAAACATGTACACATATGTGCATTTTTACCTCCTCCCATGAAAATGGTTAGAATACTCTTCTGAAGCTTGAAAGAGATGTGGAGGGGAGAGGACAGTATTCAGAAGAGAAAGCACAATCAAGGAACATTATTATTCCCTTTAAAGGTTGAAAAAGGCCAGCTTGGAAGAAACAGAGACAGGGAAGTGTCCGACCTGAGAGTCCAGGAGGCCCCTAAGAGTCTTTGGACTCTACAATATGTTCTGTTGTGCATTTTTTTAAGGAGAGAGTCTACCCATCAAATTCTCAAAGGAAATGTATCTGAAGAGTTAATAACTACTGTTTTAGAAGCAGGAGAGGAAGCAAGGCCTTGGCAAACTATGTGAGGGACCGGCTTGCTTTCTGTGGCTCCTTACATATGTAATTTGGTCTTTTTTTAACTGGTAGGGAATTTTGTAGTTATTGAAGTAGTACCTTAGCGGGCTGACTTATTTGTGCCCTAGGGACCCCCTGGTCAGTTCGCGATCACTAAAGAGGTCTGTGGTCGAATCATTCTGATGATCAGCTCCTGGTAGAGCATAGTGGGGTTAGAACTGCCCCTTGTCTTCTGCTTTGCTAAAATCTCTCTTTCCAAACTGAAAACAGAGACTTTGTTCCTCCCACCAACATTCCTTGTGTATGAAGACAGCAGCTAGAATTTTCCCCGGAAATGCTGATGCTCTTTTCATCCGTGCCTTAAACCCTTCGTGAACAGTGTCTTCTGGTCTGTCTCTGTTGGAGATTGTTGGGTGTGGAGAATGGGAGCGACAAGATCGTAGGTGATAAATCACCTCTCGGCCTTGAAGTTCTCATGAATGATTACTGGCATCTCCCTGACGTGAGGGCCACTGTTGAGTACAGGTTTCTATGAATTTGAAGTGAACTTGACAGAAGTGGAAGTGAGGAGCCAAGTAGCTATTAGAGTAGCCCAGTGAGAGACACGTGGAGAGAAGTGGACAGATTCTAGGTGTATTTTGAACCTAGAATTGATAGGATTTGCTAATGAATTGGGTGTGGAAGATGAGAGAAAAGACCAAGTGTGAGCCCTTAGTTTGTAGATGGTTTGGGTTGCCCTTTACTGAGATTCCTGGAGGAAAGAACTTATATAGGTGGATAAAATCAATTCAGCATTGAATATGCATAGTGTGAGGTGCTTATTTTATATGTGGAGATGATACATAGGTAGCCTTTCGAATAATAGAAGTGGAGGAGATTATACAGATCCAGGAAAGGATCCAGAACCAAGCACTGAGAAAATCCAGAAATGAGAATTTGGTGAGAATAGAAGGAATCAGCAAAGCGTATTGTGAAAGAATGGCCAAGCTAGGCGAGACATGCGAGAGAATTTCAAAGGGAAGTGATCAGTTACATTGATGGCTGCTGAAAGATTGAACTGGGGAACACAGACATTGCCATCGAGTTTGGCAACGTGAATTAATAACCTCGATGATAATAGTTTCAATGAGAACAGATGCCAGATCGGATTGGGTTGAAAATGAACAAGTAAAATTGGTCAGCATGAACAATTCTTTCAATAAGTTTTCTTGGGTAAGGAGGAGAATTACTGAATGGTAGATGAAAGGGATGCTGGTTTGGTTGCTCTCCCATTTTAAAGGCTTTGGAAAGGTTAAGAAGAGTGGGGTCTCTAGCACAAGTAGAAAAGTCAGAGGTCAAGAAAGCTGAACGCGTTTGCAGTGTAATGGTGATGGTGATGGACTGTGGATCTCTACTGGGTAGGGAGGAATGCGAAAGGAGTTAAGGAACAGTGGGAAAATAAAACAGACAGTCAATGGATAGGAAATACTGATGGGGCAAAAAATTTCAGAGGGCAGTGCTAAATGAGTTGCAAGGATAGGAAGTGGAAATTGCAGCACTGGATGCTTGATTGAGATCATTGGAGATGGTGTAGTTACTAGGTTGACAAGCCTGTGACTCTAATGTTAGATGGGTAAAGTTGGGTAGAAGAATAGGTCAAAGGACTCAAGAAGTTGGATGAGTTATCCACATGGGTATTGAGGCCTCTAAGAACGAGAACAAGAGTTGGGATGGAGAGGAAGACGAGAAACAAATGAAAATCTTCAGTGAATGAAGGAGAAAGCGGAGGGAAGGGGCAGAGAGTAGTATAGCCAGATCCTAAGAGCTTCAAAGGAGACAGAGTTTTTGAAGAAACAAAAATGGAGAAATGATTTGAGAAAAATAGGGAGAAAGGAAAAAATCTATCCTATTGTACTTCCTGACCCTTAGATACGTAGTGCTGAGAGAGAGAGAGGGAAACCCTTCCTTTGAGAGAAGTTTAGGGGAGATGTTATCTGCAAGGGACCGCCAAGTTTCAGTAAGTCCAGGGACTGCAGAGAATGTTTAGAGAAAACAGTGAGGTATAGGAAAGCCTGCTGACGAGTCATTTTCAAGAATGTACAGTGTTAAGGATTGAGGTTTTCAAACGTCAGATCATTAAATCAGTGTAATTGTTCATGACTAGAGTTTTTAAAAAATGAAATACAAGAGGATTAGAAAATTGCACATCACATTTAGTACGGGGGAGTATTTTAAGCAAATTGTGTTACATACTTGTATGTGTTGAGTCATAATGTAAACTGTAGCTCTACTTTTAGTTGAGGTCAGAAAAGTTGGACAGCCCCTGTGGGGTGGATATACGACAGAATACTCTGGAATGAGGGGTGCATGACAGTGCGTGGTGTTCTGACAGACTGACTTGGCTACTTGGTTATTACCAAGACATGGATTTGAGGTGTGCTGGGATTCATTTTGACAAGCGCTAGAGGAACAGAGTAAACAGTTAAAATAACTGTGGTCCTGACTTTAAAAAATTTTTTGTATGGTCCTGACTTTTTTAAACATTTTTTAATTTTTTATCCTCACCCAAGGACATGCTTATTGATTTTTAGAGAGAGGGGAAGGGAGGGAGAGAAACATCGATATGAAAAGCATTGATTAGTTGTCTTTCCTATGCGCTCCAACATGGGACCAAACCCGCAGCCTAGGTATGTATGTGCCCTGGGTAGGAATCGAACCCATGACCTTCCGCTTTTCAGGATGGCACCCAACCAACTGAGCCACACTGGCCACGACTGGTCCTGACTTTTTAGAAAGGAGGCTTGTGTACCTCTGCTGGATTGCTATTACAAACTATAATTGACAGTGATTTTGCCAAAAACACCATCTGTAGACACGATTATTTTCCTGTGGGATGGTTCTGTCGGGCTGGCTGTGTGACTCAGAGGAAAA